>CM051267.1:7230254-7392754 GCA_027921565.1 Artemia sinica | reverse complement strand
CTTCAAAAATTAATTAAAAAACTTCTTTAATACTAATTATTTCTTAAACAATAATTTATTAGGTATTTCCAAAAACAAGAGTCAAAGGAGTCACAGAGCATGATTCATCATTTTAATCATTGCAGGAAGTTACAAAGAAAGGGGCGATGGATTGCTTAGCTTCCATCTTGATGTATTTATCGACATGTTCACGTGTCAATATAAATTTTTCGAAAAAATAATGACAGAATTGAACCGACTAGTAAGTAAATTGAAATTAGCAAAAAAGTAAAAAAAATCTCATAAATCCTAGTTTTTGAGAGAATGAACGACTTGGCAGCTTTTCGCAAAACCTAGAAGGAGAGTTTGACAAAAAAGTGTAGCGAAGCAAAATTAACTTGAAATAACGAAGCTAAAAAAAAGTAATATTTTTTGACAAATATAACTTGGTATGAAAATATGATAATAAAAATGCGGGACAAAAAATTCATACACATTAGAAGGAGAGTTTGACAAAAAAGTGTAGCGAAGCAAAATTAACTTGAAATAACGAAGCTAAAAAAAAGTAATATTTTTGACAAATATAACTTGGTATGAAAATATGATAATAAAAATGCGGGACAAAAAATTCATGCACATTACAAGCTGATCTGGCCTTTCTCGAAAGCTCCTAATTCTTTTTGCAAACTCACTTTTTCTTAAGTAAATTCGACATGTAGCCTATATTTCATATCTATGCCCAGGACTAAATTTCTCGTCTACCAAAATCTTAGCTATGAATTTGTACTTTGGAAATACGCACACTTGAGAGTATAAAAGGTGACATTCCAAAACTAATTATTACTTTTTTTACCATGCTGCTCATTTTTTCTGTAACTGCCCCTGAGAAATACATTTAACAATCCTTCGTTAGTGCATATTATTATTTAAATAATAATCTATTGGATATTACCAAAAAAGAATCAGAGAAGTCACAGAGAAAATATTCATCTAAAGCCTGAAGCCTTGTCTCTTGTAGGTTATTTCATCACTTAATCATTGCTTCTCATCTTTGTTTCCCATCTTAATTCTTTTATCGATATATTCAAGTGTCAAAGAAAATTTTCTGCGAAATATTGCCAGAATTAAAGCAACAAGTAAATGAAAATCAGAAGCAACGCTATAGCGTTGCCTATAGTAAAAAGCCATAAGGCTTCAGTGTATTATTATATATTATTTATTTTTATTTTTACCAGAGGCGATTCATATGGAAGGGATGGTCGTATAAACTTTGGAAGGAGCTCATTCAATTGGAAATCTAATCGCTTTTTCAGAGTCAAGAGTTATCAGGATTTACCATTATGAAAAGGTGGAATGTTTGATTCTGGGTATATTCGAAAAGGCTAAGGGTTTGAAGGTGGAACTCTGGTGAATATTAAACTAAATCAAAAGATGCTCTGTGCGTCCAGTTTATCAAAAAGGCGTATCTGCAATATCTCAAGAACGGCTGAGGGTATTAAGTTTAAACTTTCAGGGCATGTTGAGAGGAATGTTTACAAGTGGTTGGAGAGCAGTCAGTGTCCCTCCCGTGCCCTGTTCAGTTTTCCTCCCCCCAGATGCATCTGATGTAAATTTAGGAATAGCCATCTGGTTCAAAATGGTCAAAAAGTCAATTATTTTTGCCTCCAGGGATGACGATCTTCTCAGCCCTTGGGGCAAGTAGTGTAAGTTATATAAGTTGCCCATTGCTTATATACTAGGTTGGCTATTGTGAAAAGTAGACATGTTTCATCCTGAGTCTCCTAAGGGCTAAGGGTGTTAACGTAAAATTATTAGAAAATGTTGATTGGGGTGACAAACAAGATCAAAATGCACAATGTGCAGAACGGTTGTCAAATGGGTACAAAAGCAATATTTAAGGAAGGACTAAGGGTATCCAGTTGAAAATTGAAATTTATGCTGAGGGGAGAAGTTGAAAAAGGAACAAGGTGCAACCAGTCCCCTCCTCTTGCCCTTTTAGATGCTCCCTTTACCACTAATAGAAATTTGGAAAAGCTATTTTATTCATAACAGTCACAACGTCTAGCAATTACGCCTCCAGGGATGCCATGACCCCACAGCCACAGGAGCAAGGAGTGTAGAATATGGTAATTTGTCTATTTTTTACATTTAGGATTTATCATTGAAAAAGGGGGGGGGGGAATGTTGGATCCTGGGTCTGTCCAAAAAAAAACTAAGGGTATTGAGATGAAACTTTGGGGAGTATTGATAGATAGGTGCAGCCAAATCAAAATACACTATCTTTTATCCAAGTTATTAAAAAGGCGTATCTGCAACAGCTTAAGAACGTGTAAGGGTATTCTTGAAACTTTCAGAGCAGCTACTACTGCAACTGCTACTGCAGTAGTATCTATCTTTTGAATTCTAAGGGGACCCCCGTACCAAACAGGTTTTTCTGGTAGTCCTATTCTACAGGTCATTACACCTTTGCCAAGAGGAACGAGTATAACTTGATTGGTGATTAGGATTTGAATAAAAGGAATAGTTTTCTTTACAATTCATATTAGTAAGAGAATTGAATTCAAAGAGAATAGTTTTTTATTTGAGAGGATATTAGTGGAGAAAAAAAAAATGAGTGGTGCATTTACATTATTGGAGATTAATGATGGAACCGACAGCAGCAGCAGCAACGATATACGAGTACCCAATGTGGCTGTGGAAATAACTGCTGGTTGTAGACTATGTCTTGAATGGGACATTATGTATGCGAGATATGTGATATCATTAAGAAAATTAAGCAGGAGGAGCAGCTGTGTTTTGCTGGAAAAGTAAATATTCTCCATATAAATAAACTTCGGTCAGCATTAGATGTCCTATCGAAATATATTGATGAGAACAAAATGCATCAGTGAATATTATTATTGTAATTATGATCAATAAAACTGTTTCTAAATCAATGGTATTTTTTCTTTTTCTATAGTAGACTAGCGTATATTTTTTAGAGTACAAAAATGAGATTCTGTTTAGTCTGAGGTTGGTTGTGAGAGAGTTAGGACTCTAAAAAATGGATAGATTCGAGAAGATCGAATCATGAGGAATCTAGTTCTTATGGAAAAACATTTAATTCTAGATGATGATTTTCTAGAGTTGTCTATTCAAAGGAAGATATTTTCTCGGGGAATGCTTGTCGATATAATGAAAACTGATTCTCCATCATTAGACTATTGTATGAATCTTCTACATCGTGGTCCAAATGCATTTACACAATTTATTGATATATTGATCACGACACAGCAAAATGATATTGTGGATATGCTTTTAAACATTAGTTTTTAGAAATTTAGGACTTTTTTTCATAAGAAAGATGGTGCTCAAGGATGATTTACTCCTCTCTCTCTATCTCAGACAATTTTTTGATGTTGCTAGCTCAGTTTCATTGTGGCAGTGAGAGCGTCAACACATGACAAAATGTTCCATACATGTCCGTTATGTATGTACACACAGGGCAGCTGGTCATCATGTGAGAATTGCACAATGATTGAGGAGTATGATGAAAAGTGTAGATTATGCAACCCGTGTAAATTGCATAGAGGATATGCTGTACAAATTAAAGGTTGTAATTCCTGTCTTGAAGAGGTGTGTGACTCTCATCCTAGAAGCCACCTATGCTCCAATTGTCATTATGATAAATGTAAGCAGTGGGAGAGTACATATCCCGGTATGATTGGAAAGAATCCTAACCGTGATTTTAGTTTATTGCTACGAGATTGGTATCGTCGTGGTTTTAGATTGTTCTGGGAGGAGGAACCAGGTCAACGATTCAACTGTTGGAACAACAAGAGAATATGGTTTCTACGTCATTGTTGTGAAGACACTGGGTGTTATGATTATAAGCCCACTGATTTTTATTTGGCTGTGAAGGAATGTGATTCGACACTTGAGGACACTGTTTGTGAAATTGCTTCAAATACGCAAATTGAAACATGTGAATTCTATAGAATGAATGAGAATAGTATCATTGACTATACAAAGAGATATGACAAGAGTGAAGTCACACTCTACTGTAGAAAATGTGACCCTGACATTGCAGTACATCAGGATCAGTACACTGTGAATTCAGATAATCTACCTGCACTAGTTGTTGTCGACAAATACCTAGTAGTGGATGAAATCTAAAGAGTAGAAAAAATCGTTTTATCATGTATATAATTTTTTTTTTATTAATAAACAATTTCACATACATCTTTAGAACATTTTATTCTTAGGGCACTAAAATCAATATTAAATACACTTGTAAGTATATTTCTCCACTAGAAATTCGTTCAATTGAGGTAAGTCAACGTAGATGTTGAGAAAATGCTTGTAGGTGTAGCCACGACATCTGAACATGAAAAAGAGTAGTGCATGAAAGCCACATGTCTTAGTCGTTAAATCCTGTACTCTTCGTTGATTTTGAATAATGGTTTTCCCACTGCTTTCAATACAGTTGCTAATGTATGGAGCGTAGAATTTATACGATAGGCCAAGAGGATCAAAAAATTCAATGTTCTTCGCTGTTTGAAAGATGCATAGCCAATGGCCGGTCTTCAAAGTCGATGGACTGCTATTAACAATGATTAGGGTATTGTTAACACTTGGAATTTTTTCAATGAAGTCCGAGGGTATGCAATAGGACTTGTACTGGGACATGTATGGATCCATACTAAATACATTGATTATTTGATTTGTGTTCATGGTGCAAGGTCTAGTAGAACACTGCCGTCGGGTGTGATTTCCCAATAGGTTTCAAATTGACTCAGTGATATTAGCGTGATATCTCAGTCAGAGCATTGGCAAATGTACACTCTAAACGTACATTCCCAGTTCGTACTATGCTCATATCCTGTGTGCCTGACAAATCCAAAACAATAACCCCATGATTTTTTGAAAACATTGAATCGGTTATTCCATTTTCAAATAGTTGAGAGTCATGATCTAGGGATTGCATGGTCAACTCGTACAGAGTTCTATAGGATTTTTTGTCAAATGATAGAGTGTACAGTGGAATACCATTCACTTTGCACACGAGGCTAGATAAACCGAAAAAATTAAAATCATGGGGAGAGATTCAATCCTGGATCCAACGGCACTGCCACTCTTCACAAAGGCCAATGCCAATTTTGATGGGATTTCTCCATTGATAAATGATGAATCGCTATAGCTACGAGAACCGGTGGCAATGTGACGTTGATTGGTGATTGTATGGGGGACAAGAAGTTTAATGTTGTTACCATTGGCTCTTAGCTTTTCCAATGCCAATGCAACAGAGCTCATAACTTGTTGTTTTCGAACGTGGAGAATTGCCGATGTGATAATAACATTTGCATCGGGTGCTGCAGGAAGTGTTTTTCTCAAAATGAAATTCGATGGAGCCATCTGCAACTTTATGTCGATCTTGACATTGGGGGGTAGCCATTGGGATATATTGAATATTTCATGATTTAATTTTCCAACTAGATGATACTCCTGGGTCACTGCTGTAGTCAACTCACCGTCAGTATCAACACCTGTTCGATATTCATAGCCCAATGATTGTCCTCTCATCTCCTTGTACGCCTTTGGCGTCATCATCATAAATTGTATGTAGCTTGCATAGTTGGATAAATTATTGCTAGTGCTCACCAATGTTCCATTAATAAATACATTAATTTGTTTGAATAGGTTGTGTAGAATACAGTTTTCATAGGAGAGACCATCGCCGGCATTTGGAGTTGTATTATCTGACTTTTTCTTCACCACAACATTTAAATCAATAAATGTTGACGACAAATCAATGAAATAGTCTTCATTGGAAAATATTTGAAAGTGTATATTTTCCGAGAGGGGTTGTTGAGGATGAAATTGTTCATAGTAGCCATACTTGACGCTGACATCAACATTTTCAGCATTGAATAGATTCAATGAGGAACTGATTGATGGATATGATTCCTTGTGGGGGAGATAAGTCATCTTAAGAGAAGAAATCCTTCTTTGATCTAACAATCTTTTTCTTTTTCTTCTTCTGCTGCTGCTGCTTATTGGCCTTCGTTGTTTTATTTCTCAAAGTCCTTGTTGATGTCCTTTGCTTCCTGCCTGGGTGGAGACTGATGAGTGAATGACGCGAACGCATCCTTTTCAATCCCTCCCCATTTTGTCGAGATTTTAATTGTTCGCCAACGGCTCTTGCTGAAGATCTAATATTTTCCTTAACACTCTCCTTGAAATTCTTGCCCGACCCCCAGTCCTGTAGTGTGGAGGCAGCAAAATTTGATGCAGCAGGTACAAGATATTTTCTGGCAAGGGGTAGTGCAGAACGAAATAGCCTAGCAAACCAGCTACCAAGACCATAGCCAGACATTGTAGTACGCCCCTTGTAGTAGTCCAATCCATTGCCTATTTGACGTGGACTCAAAGCACCAACATAACAGTCAATATCGGGACAGACAAAAGGAATTCTTCATTGTTCATTTTTTTTTTAGGTTATTGTACCGTCGTTGTCTTTGACAATGGGTCGAAAATGACATGTAATCACTGCTAAGCCTTTTGAAATTGCTATTGGATCACCTAATTCAGTTCTTAGTGTTAACTGACAGATTTCCAAATAGGAAGTGTTTACGGGAATATACTGAAGATGCTTTATATTGTAGTGGTGAACATGTTCTTGATTGGTTTTTCGTTCAAGAACTCGTAGGAGGGGAACATTTGAATTACCAACCCGAGATGTTTCCACAAATGAAGCGTAGAGAAATATACAAGTGTCCGTGGAGAAGCTGGGTGCATAGTCTGCATAGATAACATGGTCACTACCACTGAAATTTTCTGTCTTAATAATACGGTTTTTGAAACCAAGAACCTCACGTAAATTCTCATTGAGGAAAATTCTTTCATTCTCAAATGGATTGGTAATATAAATTCTCCTTTGTTCCGTCGAGTAATTGAAAGTGAAACCACCTTTTTTTCGACTTGCAATTTTTTTGTTGATAACTCGACACAGTTCATGCATGTTATTGTATTCCCTGTAGGGGATGTTAGCAATAGGGTACTGATTAGAGTCAAAAGTTGCCATTGCACCTTCATCACCGAAATCAAACGGTCGTATTTTTATTTCATATTTACGATCCTTCATCTCAAACGGCCGATGGATGTCATAGGTATTTTTGAGAATACAGTCGACAAGAGCCACTTCATATGCACCGTCAAATTTGACAGTGGGGGAGAGTTTTGTCCAAAAATCACTTGTCGTATTCAAGTCATTGTAGAGAGGATCGGAAACGTTGGACATGAAAGTTACATAGAAATCATTGGGCATTGTCAATATCTTCAACACCAATCCAAGAATCAAAATCCGAGTTGTATCCTAGCCAGCGAACAAGTAACTGTTTCTTACCCCTGCGAGTACGTGTCTTTAATATCTTTTCAATTTGATAGATTTCACTAGCATTTTTAACTTTTTGCAATTCATAGTCATAAAAGCCGCCGAGAATCTCTTCATCTTTGGTATCACGCAGGCGATAAGTTATGGGTTTAGTGTCTAGGATTTTTTGCCACTTTAAAAAGTTCAGTGGACCACAATTAATTCCCCTTTTCAAAAACATTAGTTTGTTCTATTAATTCGAACAGTATCACCAACATTGAATTTATTTTTCTTCTTCTTCTTGACTTTTGATTCATTGGAATATTGTTTAAGAAAGGTGTCAATTGTATTATGATCCGAATGATGAACTTCCGTTGGTGTAGAGTTGGACAATGATCGATGAGGTCGTTGATTATAAATCAACATGATTTTATCTAGATCATGAATAAAAGCCGGTGTATTTTTCAATGTACAATATCTTGAAATTAAAAGTCGAATAGTTCTTATCAATCGCTCGGCCAATGCAGCCTTTATAGGACTGTGACTATGATAGAGCAGTGTACTATATTTCTCTAGTACTTTTGCAACATGAGGATTAACAAATTCACTACCGCGATCCGTTTGAATTTTTTTATATGAATCCTTTTCGAGAATACTTTCAATGGCCTGAGCAACTTCAACACCTCTCTTTGATCGCAATGGAATTGCATATGCATAGCGACTAAAAACACTGATTGCAAGTAGAATGTACTTGTACGGTGTATTGTGACGTCTTTGAAGCTCATCTAGAGTCAGGAGATCTGCTTGCATTATATCCAATGGGTAAAAGGCTTTAGTTTTTCGATATTGATTGGCACGAAGTCTATGATTTCTATGCAGAGTGTAACTTGGCTCATTTTGTAGATAGTCTTGTACACTTTTAGTGCGAACACCCGTGACTTTGGAAAGAGTTGTGGGGGAACTTAACTCCCCGCCTTGCCAATATTTTCATAAACACCTTTCAGAACTTCAGCCATTTTGAACGTAAACACGTTGTGTAACGTCCGCTACCCTTTTGTATACTGGCTGCTGGTGGTGGTGGTGGTGACGTTGACTTGATACGTCTTCGCTTTTGTCTAGCTATCAGTGGTGTGCTAGTATTTTCCAAAATTGATTTAAAATCTTCTTCTTCTTCAAGTTCATCTTTTAATGTTGATGATGATGATGATGCACGTTCATTTAATTTTTTTAGAATTTGTCTATTGCCAATAAGACTTTTGGGAAAGTTTAATGTATTTAGAAAGTTGTATAGACGAGTGTCAAATGATAATAGTCCTTTACGATTTGTAACCATGTCATACATTAAATCAAGTAGATTATAGCTCTTGCCTTGAATTATAATCCTTTCCCCATTGCTCTCAACTTGAATTTGATCACTTTCCAAGAGATAGATTAGGAGTCGTTTACTTTGTTCACGATATGAGAGGAGCATTAGATTTCCAATTTTCAATACAATTGAATCCAATTCTTCCTTCTTTAATTGTGTTCCAGCAACAGCAGCAGGTGATTCTTGAGAAGATGATTCTTTTTTTTGGGGATCAGCAGCAGCAGCAGCAGTGGGCTTTGATCGATAGTGTTTGTCCACTCGACGAAGTGCATCTTGAAGTAAAATCAGTTTTTTTTTATCATCATCAATAGTTTCATTGTCGAGGAATTTACTCAGATTGTCCTCAAAGTGTTCGACGTGTGAGAGAGCGAGTTCTATTGGAGTCAATTTATAGGGTTTTGCCATTCTCACTAGAGAAAACTGTTTACAAGTCCTGCAATTATTGGCAGTAAAAGTGTGAAAAAGCTACCGCCCGCCTGAAGAAGTCGTTTCCTTTTAAAATTCTTTCCTTTCTTTTTAGAGGCCAATGTACGTACAATGGAACGATGTTGCTTTGCCTGTTGCTTAACTACTTCTGGTAGTTGAACATTACCCTCGGTCAAATTTAAACAAAGTTCAGATATTAGATTAATGAAATCATTGTCAATACCATGTTTGAGTATTGCTTTTCTAAGCTGAGGTTTTGAAGTGCTTAGAACTGAAAACAAATGTCTATTTTCATGTAGTTTCTTCAGTGTCATGATAGCGACTAATAGGTCTTTTTTAGTGTTCACCGGGAGATATACTGTAATTTCATTGTCGAAAATATCTGTGACTACACGCAGATCCTCGGGTGTATTTTGATTAAGATCCAGCAGGATATAACCGTGGGGTTTATTAGTTGCCTGATTGTATGCTGAGAGCAGAAATTTAGGGGCACCTGGATAGATTTGTTTATTGAGGGTTATTAGCGAGCTAGAATCACGAACAACTCTGTAGATGATATAGTAGGTACAGTTCAAAGCAAGTGTTCGCATACATTTGCTCTGATGAAAGAGATTGTGTAGAACCAGAGTAACGGAAATCTGTTCATGATGAGAGCGAACAGTGAACAATTGCAGCATTTGCTGGGACCATTTTTCAATAGATTCAGCCAGATCGTCAATGATCAGCCAAGAGTTTGGTTCAATAATGTTGAAAACATCAAGTCCCTGTATGAACTGTATCTGCATCGATCCCATGGCAGCAGCAATTGCTTTTATTTCTTGTATGACTTTGCCAAATACTATAGCAATAGTAGATTTTTTTCGGCTTTTCCGCAAACATTTTATCACATTTTTTAATTATTTTAGTTAAGAGTGTTGTTTTGCCCGACATTGAGGGCCCACACAGAAACGATCTGAATGGTGTTTTAAATTGATACATGTTCCTTTCAACAGTTCACCTGGACAACTAACTGTAGACCCTAATTGTCTAATGACTAAATAATTATTTTTTTTCCCTACTACTCTGTTCTTCAAGAAGACAAAGACAAAGACGAATAAAGAATCATATTTTTTTTCTTTATTATATGCACATAAAAAAGTAACAATACATTGAAAAAAAATACACTTTTTTTAAATTTATTCATAATAAAAAAAAATACAACAACATTTACATAGGTACAGACACAGAGAAAAAACACTTTTTGTTTATAGAGAAAAAAAAAAACAACATTAAATTAGAGAGAGAGCACTTGAAAAAATACACTTTTTAAAATTATTTATAATAAAAAAAATACAACAACATTTACATAGGTACAGAGAGAGAAAAACATTTTTTTTTTTTGTTTATAGAGAAAAAAACATTAAATTAGAGATGGCACTTGAAAAAAAAAATCTGCTCTAAGTCCAAAAAAAAAAGATAACTTTGGTGACGGAGCGCCCCCCCCCGCGCTGGCGGCGGCCCCACCCCCCCCCCCCCCCCCCGCCGCGAGGCCGCCCCCCCCCCCGGGCCCCCCCCCCCCCCCCCAAAGGCCGCGAGGCCCCCCCCCAAAGGTTTTTTTAGGAAATTAGTTACAGGACTTTATTTAAACCGAGACTTTCCCTGTGGGCAATACATTCGATCCGGTCTGAAGTTAAATAGTGTCCAAGGGGGAGGGTGGTCACACCATCTTGACAAACATAGACCTTGTCGGAAATGGTACTCATGGCTATTTTCTCTACATTTACAGTATAGTTCCTGTAGTTCAATGAACGAATTGCCAACAATTTGGCTCGTGGAATTGCATTTTGAACAATACAATTCCTATAAATGTTCATGTCGAAATTCTTGTCCACATAGCGTGTGGGTACTCCTTTGCAACGTTTCTTGATTTCCTCGTCGTATGTCTGTATAAAGTACACCTTCGGACCTACAAACATACCACGGGAAATCAAGTCGCTACCCGTTTCAGATTTAAAAAATAAAAGCTGATTGGGCGCCCGACGTTTTACTAGCTCAGGGTAAAGACCACCACTCCAATTGGTGTAGTCCATCCGTGAACTGATAATTTCACCGTGCGCCAAATCATCAATTAGATTTGATGTTTTTACTTTGAGCAGTAGAGAATCCGTGTCACCGTAGCAGACCTCTACTTGCCCCTTTTCCGGCCACTGTACCCTAGCCACATTGTAGTAGAATTCCAACATGAGCTTTTTTGAGATCTCCAAGATAGCACTGCCTGCTGCAATATTTTTATTCAGGACAATGCGTCTTTTTTTCCTATTCAAAAGTACCATGTCCGGGCCAATGATTGTAAAGGAAGTGTAATTGGGATCGGCAATAATTCGAGCACATTGTTCTGGATCGGTCACAACGTCACAACGATTCCTATTACGAACACTCTCACACATTTTGCCGAAAGCTGAATTCAAAATGAGTTTATAAATTTCTTTTTTCAGCTTTCGTCTGTGCTGCGGAACGTTTGCTGACAAAAGTGTCAACAAACGTTTTCAAATAAGGTTTTTGACTAAACTCGAGTGCTCGGTGAACCTTTGTGACGTTGAAACCATTGTTACACATCCATTTTAACGCAACATGATGTACAACTATGTTTTTTTTCGGCAGAAGGTCAGCAATAAGTTTTTGTTTTGAAGGTGTCCAATGCAATCCGTCCACCTCGACTAAACGCCTATTGCGAGGACTCAAAGAGTCCTTAGTCACAGGTCTATTGATACACGGGAAAACAAAATCCTTTACTGAATCGTGAAGCTCGACTGGTATCTCTCCATCAATTTCAAAAAACCATCCAACCGGTCCATTCTCCTCAACACTGTCAATGTTGGGGAAATGGGGAGCTTGAGGGTCATTGAGCCATTTATAGTCGCCGCAAGGTAGTGCATAATGGGACATGGCCGAGGGGTAGAGAGAATTCATATCGAGGAAAACTGCATTTGATTTTGTCCCCGTCTTCTCCCCCGTTGGATCAGTTTCCAAGATACGGTCCCCGTGAAAAACAAAAACCCCCCCATTGACCTCTCGATGAACAGGTGCTGATCAATGTCAGTGATTAGCCCGATTTTTTCCCCACTAATTTTCAGGATGAGGTCCATCACTAGATGAGGCTAAGAAAAATAATACCCCAAATCAAGATTAAACTCCTCATAGATTTTATCCGTATTTTTACACATAATGTCTAACAAAGTTAACACGTCACTCGACAAATACAGCTTGCAGTAGTCAAATCCATTTTTACACCCTCCCTCTGCCCAAACTTTTTTAGCAAAACTGTATTCCTCGTGGGTGCAACTACGATCGTGAAGACTGTCGTAAAACGATTCAATTGGAGGAATAGCCTCCTCGGCGAATCTCGACATGGAACAATAATGGTCATAAGGATAGATGCCCTTGACCGTTAACAAATCATATAAATCATTTGGAAATTGTTGCTTGAGAAGGGGGAAAGCATTGCAACCGTCATCGTTTTTCTGCACTTGAATTAATTCGCTCAATGATTCGGGGAAAAAACTGTAGGAATCTAAAAAGCGAATTTTATTCGTGTACTCAACACCGGCTTCAACAAATTTCCACATAAATTCCAAAACAAGCAACTTTTCCGCGGATTTAGGTATGATTTTGTACGTAAAGCTGTCTATCACCCATGCATCATCATCATCCACTGTTCCATTTCTTTGAAGATGTGCCAATGCAGGTAGCACAAACTTCAGATCGTAGTTAGAGTTATGTATAAAAACCGGTAGAAAAAGTTGTTGTTTAATTTTTAAATTACACGTATTGTGAGCCCACCCCCGAAAGTTACTTTTTCCCGTTGAATTGGGGTCAATAAGGTGATTGTGGTCCTGCACCGCGTCTTTTGGGGCAAGGGCACCCCTACACACCCAGCAAACTGTTCCCTTTTCCAACGCCAGTTGCTCTTTATCCGACAATGTCATCGGATAATTAGTATGACGTAATCGTGAAATTGCTCTGTTTGCCGTTTTTATTAAAGAAACCAATAGCTTTTCCATACTGTCCTCCTCGTTCATAGTTAAAAAAAACTCTTCCAATAGCATTTTATTGTTGGCGTCGCGACGGGCGTGCGCATAGAACACGCAACTAGTTTGTGTTCCTTGACTATTTGGCCTTGACGGGTCTGATACCTCAACCAGTCTTGTTTCACAATCCAAAGACACTTTATCAGATTGCAGAAGAGAATTTTGAAAATTTTTAAATTGTAAAATGTCTTTGCCTTCTACCGGCATTTCTATTCTTTGATTTCCATGAAGTTTGCAATGCCCCATGTGATCTGAAAACGTTCTTTCAATTTTAAATGAGGAAAGGCACATGGGGCAATAGAAACGTTCCCCATATTTTTTGCCTTGAGATAGGAGCCGACTTATCACCGTAACGGGGAAAAAATGACCATAAGAATTTACATCTTTGGGGGTTGGTAAATAACCCATACCCAATTTTTAACATTTTCCACCATCGGTGTCCTCACTGAGTACAAAACCCCTTTTTTATTTGGTTTTTTCCCCCCATCTACAAATTCTGTGTCGTACTGGAGAACAACCACCTCCACCCCAAGATTTTCATTTGCTTTTTCGAATATGCTTATTTCTTTAAAGGACACCGGATATTTTCCCTCTAAACAATCAAAACTTACTTTAGGGAAATTTTTTCCACCGTTACGTGCAAGTTTGTCAAGATTTTTCATTGTTGACTCTCTGTTTAATGTCTTATGGGCTGCTGCTAAAAATGCATACTTAAAGCATTGAAGTCCAGTGTCAAATGTGAAACCCTGAACTCCTCCTGTAGTCGACAAATCTGGGTGGCATTTTATTCTTTTACCTCGCCCTCCCCTTAAAATAAAGTTTTTTTTAAATCTACTGAGATTCAGATCCATGCGTTCAATGTATAAAATGGTGGACCCACTTCCCCTCTCGCTAAATGTATCCAAAGTTGAAATTAGTTTATTTACCCAGTTGAAAAAATTGTCTTCAAATTCGTTTAGACCTGGGTAGAAAGTCTGGTTGCCTGTCGAAAAATGAAATAAAAAATGTCCCCAGATGTTCCCTTTTGTAAGTAAACTTTTTGGTTCACTGATGCTTTAATTCCCCCTCGACCTCCCCAATTCTGGATCTGAATATCAATAAGTGCTCGAATTCTGTCGATATAACTATGGAGATTTTCACGGGGTCAGTTAAAATAATGCCAGCGTTTTCCTCGGGAAGGCTAAAATCTACCCTGTATGTTTGCAAATGGCTTAGAGCAGATTCTAACAGATAAAAATCAGGCAATTCCGGGGACGTAGCACTATTTTCATGTCCTGACCCTGTTTGTTCAGGACTCAACTCACTAATTGTAAAGTTCTCATTAAAAATGTCCCCGGAAAAATGAGCTGCTGTTGTATTACTACTACTACTACTACAACTACTACTATTAAGTGGAATGGTGGAGGAGGGTGACAGGGAATTGTCAATAACACCACTCCCAGTCTGTTCAATCACATTGGGGGGATGTGACATGAGGTTCCCTAGTACATATTCCAAGGTGTTTAGGGACAATTGGTCGAGCCAGCCTGTATTGTCCTCTGATGGAATTTCGTTATGAGGACCCGGTTCAAATTTACTTGTAGCATCATCTAAATATTCACGCATGAAACTATCCGCCCACTCTGGGTCCTCAAGCATGTCAATATCACAAGTTAAGTCCTCCAGGCTGGCCATTTCCCCAAAAACATCGTTAAGGAATCCCTCATGCCACTTCATATTATCTAGAACCAGTGTAGGTTCATCCCTGAACTCTGCTGGTGGTGACAGAATTGGTACTGTAAATATACTTGCATCATCACTCAATGGTGCCGCTGGGGGTGCTATATTATTAATCTGTAGAAAAAAAAAAGTTTTATTTTTTTATGTAAAATAACCATTTTTTTTATAGTTAATAAACTTTGTCAATTTCTCATAGTCATTGTCCCACCACCTGAACAATTAAAAGAAGAAGAAAAAAAAAGTTACATTGCCTTTATGTCTTTCATAATGTCAACTGAACATGTTAAAAATATATTTTTTTTTTGTCGGGAAAATGTAGTCTTATTCTTAGAAGGGTAAGTTAGAACAAGAGAATGATAGAAAAAATTAATGGTTTTATTCCAAAATTTTCTTTTTTTAAAATAAAAATGCAAAATATGAGTCCAATTCGAGCGCTTGAGCCTCTTCATTATAACTGTCAATGAAATTTGACCATTGTTCAACTGACGCAGTATGCTGTATGAACAATTGCTCCTCAGCTTCAGTTAATGGACACGAATCCCATATGTCGGCGGTTGGTGGTGCTGTTACTTTCTCAATAATCCGTATTTTCCTGTTTCTTTTGCCAACGGATTTGTTTGATCTGGGCTAAATAAATACTTGAAAGAGAGAAGAACTTTTTTCTCCATCCATATCAACAATTAAATTGCAATTAAAATGTTGGATGGTCCTTTTTAGAGCTCCCCTCCCCCTCCCCCAAACGCCCTCCCGGGGAGAACCCTTGGGAACCGGGAGCTTCCTTCGAGGTAGGAGGATCGATACCCTTTCGAGTTGGGGGATATCAGACTTCACAACACTGTTCAAATAGAACAGTCTCAAATTCTTTTCTTGAACCTTTCAAAACGAAAATAATTGCCTGAGTTGGTTCAAAATAATATTTTCTTCGTATGTGAAACCCATAATTGGAGATTACTAAAAACCTTTCTTCTGTCACATGAAACCCGCTTACAATTCAAAGCAGATTAAAAAGCGATGGGACGATCTGATAAGGCGCAAATGGTTTTAGAGCGCATAATATCAGTTTAAAGAGTGCTTGCCAACCGTGAAATAGCAAATCGTTTTTTGTTTTTTTTTGTTTAAAAGGAATTATTGCATTAGAATGTATCTTGGTTAGAAGTTACAAGGTAAGTTTTTTTTTTTTTTTTATAGAAATGCGTGATAAGCACTCCTTTATATATATATATTGCTAATTTGGTTAATGAAAGAAAATGAAATAGCTTAGAAACAAATTTTAAGTTTTTACTCATCAAAAGCTATGCGCCTGAGAAAATTTTGTCTTATTTTTGAAAATAGGGATAGAAAAAATTATGTATATACTTACAAATTCTGACTGGGCTTCTATATCTGAACTCCTTTGCAAAACTTGAAGGGGGTAAAGCTCACAATCTTCAGTAGGTTGAGCTGAGACATTGTATGAAGTAGCCCATTCCCTTTTCAACTTCCTTCCAGTTGCCATGGAGCTAACGCGGGGGTCAGAGGGCTCTGTCACTATAAGTTGGGTGCTCGATGGATGGTCCAGATCGCGTGTAATTTTTCCAGCGAATTTGATAACAGACGCCCTTGTGGCCTGTATTAATGAAGGTTCGCCATATCTTGCTTTCTTTTCAGAAGGGGGATTATTGCACGTCTCTTCTTCCTTTAAAAAAAAGACAAAAATTTAGCATGTAGCAAAAATGCATTTTGGGTTTGGAAAATAATTCAGTTTATGTTAGACATCTAAAGTAGTGTAAAAAACATCTTGATTTCAAAATCAGGGGTTTTTTTGATAGTGGGATGGAGGGCCTTTTATAAACTGCCCCCCCCCCTACGTCCATGCTTCCGTGACTGTATTTGTAAACTCAAACTTAAAAAGCAGTATTTGCGTTCCTTATTAAACAATATGGAGAAGAATTGCATGTGACAGTCAAGTACTTCCGTATTTCATAAGATGAAGAACAGATTTTGTTTTTTCTTATTCAAGATTATCTGGTCACTGACACTTCCTTCAGCGAGCCTCCTCTTTTGTATACTCAAGCGTAAAATTGTTACTAATCATGCGGTTATGAACATTTTGTGAAACTCAAAGTCAATTTAGTCAGAAATTATTAAACTCTTTGGTATAACAGCCTTTTTTTCTCTTTAAACTATCAGATTTCAATCAAATGTAGACATAAATAGAAATTTTTAAGAAGTGGAAAAGTTAATTAACATGGCTCAGTCAATCCCCCCCCCCCTATGAGATAATAAGGTCCCTCAAATAAAAAGGATAGCTAAGCTAACAATGTTATTTATTAAATAGGTTATAAGGTAACAAATTTTATTTTTGAGGAAATGGGGGGGGGGGGGTGAGGGTTTGAATGCATTAAATTTCAGGAAGAGATTCTTCAACGCAGACTGGCCTGGAAATATTTTCAAAAAAATCCCTAAAAAAAAAAAGCCACTGATCTTGATAAAAAAAAATCACACCGCAATAAAAAGGAAGCTTTTGTAACAATTAATACATTAAAAGAATCAACATTTTATTCTAATCCCAAATTACCGATCGAAAGCTAAGCACTTTTTCAAAAACATCCCTAAAAAGGCCACTGATCTTGATAAAAATCACACCGTAAATGCAGACTGGCCTGGAAGTATTTTCAAAAACATTCCTAAAAAAAAGCCGCTGATCTTGATAAAAAGGAAGCTTTTGTAACAATTAATACATTAAAAGAATCAACATTTTATTCTAATCCCAAATTACCGATCGAAAGCTAAGCACTTTTTTTTTTCAAAAAAACATCTCTAAAAAAGACCCATTGATCTTGATAAAAATCGCACCGTAAATTTCAGCCTATAAGAGGTTTCAGCTCCTGAACAATAGGCTTCTAAGTGTATAAGTACCCTTAGTTCTAGTGTCAGCCTTAAGTAGTCAAAACTTTTTAAAAGAGGTAACCACACAGTGTAAGGAAAGAATTTCTTCCTTAACTTAATGACAAGACAATTTTTTTTTTTTTTGCAAACTGGCCTGGAAGTATTTTCAAAAACATCCCTAAAAAAAGGGTCACTGATCTTGATAAAAAGGAAGCTTTTGTAACAATTAATACACTTAACTTAATGACAAGACAATTCTTTTTAATATAATAATGAGAATATTTTTTTACTCACCAGAAATTGCTTAGAATTATCCATTTTTCTATGTAAATATTTTTTACAAAAAATGCTTGGTAGTGTTATCTCGAATATAAACTATTTCAAAACTGGTGGAGAATCTAATATGAAACCTGAATATATACAAAAAATAATTGGCAACTAAAAAAGAGACACCGGTTTTGCTTTATCACTAAAAAAAAAAGACATTGAACTTTGAAATTGCGTAAATCCTCTTGGCAAAAGTGTAATGACCAGTAGACTGAACTTTTGAAATTGTGTCATTCCCTGGCAAAGAGTGTAATGACCAGTAGAAGTAAAATTAACAGAAAAAAACTGTTTGTACAGGGGCCCCTTAGAATTCAAAAGATAGATACTACTTACTGCTACTGCTACTGCGACTACTCATGACTGTAACTACAACTCCTTATGACTGAGACTACTTTTAATCACAATTACTTTCAGGAATTCTGAGAGAGATATTCAAGAAAATCAAAAACACTAGCTGCAAAAATCAAAACACAAAGTTTTGACTTTTTTTGAAGTTTCGAGGGGGGTTATGATCAAAATAAAAAACAAACAATTTACATAATGGCTGTCAAAAAGGGAGTATCATCAATATCCCCCGAATGCCACAATCCCAAAGCCCCCCCCCCCACTGCCTCTCACGTAAGGGTCGTAAATTATACAATCTGCACATTGTTAGTATACAGTGTTTATTATTGTGAAAAGGGAAAATTTTTAATCGAGGGTGTGTCCCAAAAAGCTTGTGTTGAGGTGAAACTGCAGGGAATGTTAACGGGCATCCTAAACTAAATCAAAAGACACTATGTGTACCCAGGCTAGGAATATGTAATTTTCTTAGGAAGCGCTAAGGGTATTAACTTGAAGCTTTCAGTGTCGTTGTTAATACTACTACTACAGCTGCAAATGCAACTGGTTGTAACTACAACTTTTACCACTTTCGACTGTGAAATCGTGACTGTGACTGCTTGTAACTGCTACTATATCTAATTTTGACTACTTTCGGGGAATATTGAGGGGGGTTTTGAAAAAAAAATATAACACACTATGAGCTTACTAATAGTCAAAAGGGCGCATTGGCAATATTTCAGGAACGGCTGAGGGTATTTAGTAGAAACTTTCAGGGGATGTTCAAAAAGTTGCACTTGAGAATATCTATATTGATCTCAGGAACGGTTGCGGGTATTAACTTGAAACTTTCAGGGAATTCTAAGGAGGATATTACGCAAGATCAAGAGACATAATATGCATCCAGGTTATCAAAACAACACGTCATTATTATCTCAGGAAAATTGAAGGGTATTAAGTTGAAACTTTCGGAGCATGTTGAGGGTGATAATGAACTTAATCAATGCCGTATACAGCTATGTGTATCCCGGTTGTCAAAAGGATGTAGGTGCAATGTATCAGGATCAGCCAATGGTATATAGTTAATGCTAGAAGAGGGTGTTGGACTCAATAAAAAAAGATACTATATGCATCCATCTACGTATATAAAATGGTGTGAGTAATAGGTGAAATATCTCAGGAGCAGTTAAGGATATTAAGTTGAAACTTTCAGAGAATGTTGAGGTGGATTTCGTACTCAATTGAATGCAATATGTGCATCCTGTTTGTCAAAAGAGCAAATCTGAAACATCTCAGGAAAAGCTAATGGCGATTAGTTGAAACTTTTAGGGAACGTTGAAGAGGATGTTGAATATATCAAAAGACGCTAATGAGAACTAATGAATTAGAATCGAATATTTTATTTCTTAAGTCAAACACGTAAAAACTGGAGAAATGCTCATTATATTAACTAATAAGAAACTTTAGCAATCAAAAGCAAACAGGAACTAATTTTTCAAAAAAAAAAATCAGGAAAAGAATTTTTTCAAATAAAACTAAAGAAAAGTAAAAGTAAAAGTAAATAAAAGTATTAAACTTAAGACCAGCAGAAATAAAGTCTTATATTAATTTAGTCTCAAAATGACCAGAAATTATAATGAAAGAATAAATGAAACCCAAATAAACATAAACTAAAATAAATTGTAGTGTTATAAAAAAAATTAAAGTGAAAAAAAAATCGAATTGCTGAGTTTACAGGAATTATTATGATTATATATTTAATATCAATTTATTTTCATTAGTTTTTTTCCAGTCATCTTGATTTATTTTTTATTTGTTGTCGATGTTTTGAAAAGCAAAGCACACTGTTGAAGAATACTAATTTCACTATACACATTTTTATTGTATTTACAATTTAGAAATATAAAAATTAAAGTGAAAAAAAACTTGAATTGCTTAGTTCTCATAAATCCCTACATATTAATGATTTAGTTTATTTTCATTAGTTATTTCCAGCCATCTTGATGATTATAGCGATTTATTTTTATTTGTCGTCGATGTTTTGAAACAAAGGACACAGTTGAAAATTAACTAAACAAACAAGTTTTTTTTTTTAACTGAAAGTAAGGAGCGACATTAAAACTTAAAACGAACAGAAATTATTCCGTATATGAAAGGGGCTGTCCCCTCCTCAACGCCTCGCTCTTTACGCTAAATTTTTTTATTGTTTTAAAAAATAAAGTTGTGAGACAGAGTCAAACCTTAGCGTAAAGAGCGAGGCGTTGAGGAGGGGACAGCCCCTTTCATATACGGAATAATTTCTGTTCGTTTTAAGTTTTAATGTCGTTCCTTACTTTCAGTTAAAAAAAACTTCTTTTTTTTAATTAATTTCTGAACATTTTGAATTAATACAGCTTTGATTTTGGCTCACCGTACATGAATAGTTAAAACGAAATTCAAATATTAATTTCTCTTTTTTTTTGGCTAATTGGCTTTCTTGAAATTTTGTTCTGAGGTAACTTACGAATTAACTTACGTAACGAATTTCTATATTCGTATGTTTTTATTGCGTATAATAGGGAGTTCGCTCCCTAGTCAATACCTCGCTCTTTACGCTAAAGTTCGAATTTTGTTCGAATCACAAACCCTGAATCACAAAGGCTGGTTAATTAGAATAGATAATTCTTTTGAAAGTACAAAAAAACTTTAGCGTAAAGAGCGAGATGTTGACTAGGGGGTGAACCCTTTCATATACGTAATAATTTCTGTTCGTTTTCAGTTTTAATGTTGCTCCTTATTTTCAGTTGAAAAAAACTTGTTTTTTTATTTAATTTCTGATCGTTTTTTAAATAATGCTGGGAAATCTGGCGCCCTCTTCATGGAAATGTTCCCTCCCCAAGGAAATATCCTCCATGGAAAGATCCTCTCCCCGTAACCCCTACTCTGACCCCAACCCCCCACTAGAAAAAAATTCCTCCTGAAAACACCTGTATACTTCCCAATAACCAATACTATATGTAAACAATGGGCAAAGTTTATAACTTGCAGCCCTTCCCCCGAGAACTGTGGGGGATTTTAAGTCATCCTCAAAGACATATTAATTAGATTTTCGACTATGCTGTACAAAATGGCTATCTCAAGATTTTGATTGGGTGACTTCGGGAAAAAATGAGCGTGGGAGGGGTCCAAATTGCCCTCCAATTTTTTTGGTCACTTAAAAAGGGCACTAGAACTTTTAATTTCCGTTCGAATGAGCCCTCTCACGATATCCGGGACTACTGAATCGATACGATCACCCCTGGGAAAAAAACAACAAAAACAAAAAAAAGAAAAACAAATAAACACGCATCCGTGATCTTTCTTCTGGCAAAAAAAATACAAAATTCTACATTTTTGTAGATAGGAGCTTGAAACTTCTATAATAGGGTTCTCTGAAACGCTAAATCTGATGGTGTGATTTTCATTAGAGTTCTATGACTTTTAGGGATTGTTTCCCCCTTTTTTCGAAAATAAGGCGAATTTTCTCAGGCGCGTAACTTTTGATTTGTAAGACTAAACTTGATGAAGTTTATATATTTGCAATCAGCATAAAAATCTGATTCTTCTGATGTTTCTATTGGTATCAAAATTCCGTTTTTTAGAGTTTCGGTTACTATTGAGCCGGGTCGCTCCTTACAGTTGGTTACCACGAACTGTTTGATACAAATAAGATTTATTAAAACGCAGATGAGCAGTAGGCTGTAGAACTTTTACGGTTAGAGGAGAGGGAGAGGGACAGTAGCTAAACTCCTGCTTGAAGTAATTCTTGTTCGTTTTGAGTATAAGAGGAATATTCAGTTTAATTTTTATTTCGTTTGAAGATCTATTTATTCATTAACATCACTATCTGTTATCTCTATGTTAGATATGATCATTTATTTTAACATCTGTTTGTTTTGGGGTTCATTTAGTCTTTAATTATAATTTCTGGTCGTTTTGAGTTTTACTTATTATAAGACTTTATTTCTGCTGGTCTTAAGTTTAATATGACTCTTCACTTTTTTTTGAAAAACTTTTTTTCGGAAAGTTTTTTGATTAATTATAAAAAATACCTTTCCATTGGGATGCTTGTAAAAGTCCAGCCCGCACCAGAGCCATCTAATATTCGAGTATCAAAGCACCGTTCAGATCTGGAATGGGGAACACGAACAGAACCTTCCATTTCATTGACAATTTATGTTAATTCCCAACATATGTTAATTTCTGCTCGTTTTGAGTTTGACTCGGTTATTTATTTTAACTTCTGTTGCCCTCCAATCACTTTCGACGATTAAAAAGGGCAGTAGCCCTTTGAATTTCCAATCGAATTAGCCTTTTTTGAAGTTTCTACGACAACACCTTCTATAAAAACCTTATATGCCCCCAGGACATAACTTAAAACCCTTGCCCAGAGGCTTGTGGGGGAGTGTTCTTCTCAAAAACATATTTTCTATCTGGAAATCAACTAGCCTACGCAACACAAAATGTCTATCTAAAAAATTTGATTGGATGTGTTTGGGTGAATGATGGACGTGAAGGGGGGGGGGCTAGTTGCCCTCCAATCACAATCAACTATTAAAAAGGGCACTAGCCCTTTGAATTTCCAATCAAATGAACCCCTTTTGAAGTTTCTATGACAATGCCTTCTATAAAAACCTTATATACTCCAGGACATAACTTAAAACCCTTGCCCTGAGGGTGTTTGGGAGTGTCCTCTTTCAAAAATGTATTTTCTATCAGGAAATCAACTACGCTGAACAAAATGGTCATCTTAAAATTTTAATTGGATATGTTTGGGAGAATGATGGGCGTGGGGGAGGGGCTAGTTCCCCTCCAATCACTTTCAACTATAAAGAAGGGAACTAGCCCTTTAAATTTCCAATCAACGAGCCTGTTTTGAAGTTTCTACGACAAAGCCTTCTTATAAAAACCTTATAGGCACCCAGGGCATAACTTAAAACCCTTGCCCTGAGGGTTGTGGGGGAGTGTCCTCCTAAAAAAACATATTTTCTATCTGGAAATCAACTAGCCTACGCTGAACAAAATGGCTGTCTCAAAATTCTGATTGGATGTGTTTGGGGGAATGATGGGCGTGGGGGGGGGCTAGTTGCCCTCCAATCACTTTCCACTATTAAAAAGGGAACTAGCCCTTTAAATTTCCAATCAAATGAGCATGTTTTGAAGTTTCTACCACAACGCCTTCTATAAAAACCTTGTATGCCCAGGGCATAACTTAAAACCCTTGCCCTGAGGGTTTTGGGGGAGTATCCTCCTCAAAAATATATTTTCGATTTGGAAATCAACTACGCTGAACGAAATTGCTATCTCAAAATTTTGATTGGACGTGTTTGGGGGAATGATGGGCGTGGGGGGTGGGCTAGTTGCCCTCCAATCATTTTCAACTATTAAAAAGGACACTAGCCCTTTAATTTCCAATCGAATGAACCTGGATTGATGTTTCTACGACAACACCTTCTATAAATACCTTATATGCCCCCAGGGCGTAACTTAAAACCCTTGATCTGAGGGTTGTGGGGGAGTATCCTCCTCAAAAACATATTTTCTATCTGGAAATCAACTACGCTGAACAAAACAGCTATCTCAATATTTTGATTGGATATGTTTGGGGGAATGACGGGCGTGGGGGGGGGGGCTAGTTGCCCTCCAATCTCTTCCGACTTTTAAAAAGGGCACTAGCCCTTTGAATTTCCAATCGAATGAGCCTGTTTTTGAATTTCTACGACAACGCCTTGTATAAAACCTTATATGCCCCCAGGGCATAACTTAAACCTTTGCTCTGAGGGTTGCAGGGGAGTGTCCTCCCCAAAAACATATTTTCTATCTGGAAATCAACTAACCTATGCTGAACAAAATGGCTATCTAAAACTTTTGATTGGATATGTTTTGGGGAATGATGGGCGTGTGAGAGGGGCTAGGTGCCCTCCAATCACTTTCGACTATTAAAAATGGCGATAGCCCTTTGAATTTCCAATCAAATGAGCCTGTTTTGAAGTTTCTACGACAACGCCCCCAGGGCATAACTTAAAAACCTTGCTCTGAGGGTTGTGGGGGAGTGTCCTCTTCAAAAATATATTTTCTATCTGGAAATCAACTACGCTGAACAAAATGGCTATCTCACAATTTTGATTTGACATGTTTGGGGGAATGATTGGCGTGCGGGGGGGGGGGGGGGCTAGTTGCCCTCAAACCACTTTTGACTATTAAAAAGGGCACTAGCCCTTTGAATTTCCAATCGAATGAGCCTGTTTTGAAGTTTCTACGACAATGCCTTCTATAAAAGCCTAATATACCCCAGGGCATAACTTAAAACCCTTGCCCTGAGAGTTGTGGGGGAGTGTCCTCCTCAAAAAACCTATTTTTTACCTGGAAATCAACTACGTTGAACAAAATGGCTCAAATGAACAAAATCTCAAATTTTGATTGCATGTGTTTGGGGGGGGAAAAATGGGAATGGGGGGGGCTAGTTGCCCTCCAATCCCTTTTGACTATTAAAAAAAGGGCACTAGCCCTTTTAATTTCCAATCGAATGAGCCTTTTTTGAAGTTTCTACGACAACACCTTCTATAAAAACCTTATATGCCCCCAGGGCATAACTTAAAACCCTTGCCCTGAGGGTTGTGAGGGAGTGTCGTCCTCAAAAAACACATTTTCTATCTTGAAATCAACTATGCTGAACAAAATGGCTATCTCAAAAGTTTGATTGGATGTGTTGTGGGGAATGAAGGGCGTGGGGGGACTAGTTGCCCTCCAATCACTTTCGACTAGAAAAAAGGGCACTAGCCCTTTGAATTTCCAATCGAATGAGCCTGTTTTGTAGTTTCTATGACAAAGCCTTCAATAAAATTATTATATGCCCCCAGGGCATAACCTAAAACCCTTGCCCTGAGGGTTGTAGGGGAGTGTCCTCCTCAAAAATATGTTTTCTATCTGGAAATCAACTAGCCTACGCAACACAAAATGTCTATCTAAAAAATTTGATTGGAATGTGTTGGGTGAATGATGGACGTGGGGGGGGGGGGGCTAGTTGCCCTCCAATCACTTTCGACTATTAAAAAGGGCACTAGCCCTTTGAATTTCCAATCGAATGAGCCTTTTTTGAAGTTTCTACGACAACGCCTTCTATAAAAGCCTAATATACCCCCAGGGCATAACTTAAAACCCTTGCCCTGAGAGTTGTGGGGGAGTGTCCTCCTCAAAAACCTATTTTCTACCTGGAAATCAACTACGTTGAACAAAATGGCTATCTCATAATTTTGATTGCATGTGTTTGGGGGAAAAATGGGAATGGGGGGGGGGCTAGTTGCCCTCCAATCCCTTTTGACTATTAAAAAAAAGGGCACTAGCCCTTTTTTTTTGAATTTCCAATCGAATGAGCCTTTTTTGAGTTTCTAAAAACACATTTTCTATCTTGACAACACCCTCAAAAGTTTGATAAAATGAAGGGCTTATATGCCCCCAGGGCACTAGCCCTTTGAATTTCCAATCGAATGAGCCTGTTTTGTAGTTTTCTATGACAAAGCCTTCAATAAAATTATTATATGCCCCCAGGCATAACCTAAAACCCTTGCCCTGAGGGTTGTGGGGGAGTGTCCTCCTCAAAAATATGTTTTCTATCTGGAAATCAACTACGCTGAACAAAATGGCTATCTCACAATTTTGATTGGATGTGTTTGGGGGAATGATGGGCGTGGGGGGGCTAGTTGCCCTCCAATCACTTTCGACTATTGAAAAGGGCACTAGCCCTTTGAATTTTCAATCGAATGAGCCTGTTTCGAAGTTTCTACGACAACGCCTTTTATAAAAAAAAAACCTTATATGCCCCCGGGGCATAACTTAAAACCCTTGCCCTGAGGGTTGTTGGGGAGTGTCCTCCTCAAAAACACATTTTCTATCTGGACATCAGCTACGCTGAACACAAATGGCTATCTCAAAATTTCGATTGGATGTAGTTGGGGGAATGATTGGCGTGAGGGGGGGGCTAGTGGCCCTCCAATCACTTTTGATTATTAAAAAGGGCTCTAGCCACTCCAATTTCCAATCGAATGAGCCCCTTTTGAAGTCTCTACGACGACCCCTTCTATATGAAGTGCCCTGCTTTAAAGAAAAAAAAAATAATATACTGCACATTGTGTCAACATTGATCTTACATGCCCTCGGGCATAACTTAAAACCCTTGCGACGAGGGTTGTGAGGGAGTGTCCTCCTCAAAAAGATATTTTCTATCTTGCAATCAACTACGCTGAACAAAATGGCTATCTCAAAATTTTGATTGGATGTGCTTGGGGGAATGATAGGCGTGGGGGGGGGGGGCTTGTTGCCCTTCAATCACTTTCGACTATTAAAAAGGGCACTAGCCATTCCAATTTCCAATCGAATGAGCCCTTTTCGAAGTGTCTACGACAACTCCTTCGATACGAAGTGCCGGGTATGAAAAAAACAAAACACATTGTGCCCACATCGTTCTTTACTTAGGCAACGCTACCGCGCTGCCTATGATAAGATCTATTTCAGTTGGGAGGTATTCAGAAAATTTTCTGCGTAATTAATAAATTCCCCATAAAATTAAAATAGTTTATTGAAAATAACATTTTGAAATTGCCTAAGGTAATTGTCCTGTGTGTCTTCCTTTCTTTTTCATCTGCTCCTGGTTCTGATTATTTGCAGAGGAGGGTAATTTCGGAGACCACACTGCCTTTCCATGATGATAAATAACAATTCGAAGTAAACAACATTAAATGATCAGCACGCTGTATTATTTTATTGTGATCTTTTGCAGAATTTTAGAGGCTTTTGCACATTGTTTAGAAAATTCGAATGAAGTATGGTTTTATAAGCCAAAATCTCACACATTCGTTAATGGAACAATTTTTTTCTATTTTACTCCGAAATTTTCTCAGAAAAAGTTGAAATGGAAAAAGGCTCAATTGCTTAACCCTCTTTTAAGAACATGTCAAAAGAATTTTCAATTTCTATAAAATAACCTATTTTAAATTTTCAAGAATTAAATACAGCCAAAGATCATTCGATGGTAGTTACAAAAAAAACTTCTGAGTCCAAAAATCCAAATGGCAAATTTAATTTTATTTATCATCACTTGATGTTATTTTTTTCTAAATAGCATCATCAAATAAGATAAAAAGTTATTTCAAAAACCTCTCTATGCATCGGAGAAACGGTGCTAAGTGACGCTTTTATGCCCCTTCTTTAAACGGCGTTTCCACAAAATATCACTACATCTGGTAGTTTGTATTTAAACGGAAGCTTCGACCACATCCTTGCATTTTCAATGCAAGGAGGGAGTGTCCCCTCGTTTTTGTAATTAGCTGTAATTTACGTCAATATATGATAATCAGGATGGCACATATCATTTTTCAGGAAAGGTTAAAGAAGAAAAAAATCAAAAATTTTTGAGATTTCTCTCAATGATGGCTGCCAACTTAGAGTCAACTCAGATCACCAATTTTTCATACAATGAATGTTAAGAATGTATAATGTGATAACCTTTTTTTTCTTACCTTTTTTAATACAAAAAAGTGGAGTACAGGGAGAAATGGAAGAAAAAAAAACAAAGCGAGTAGCAGTTACAAGCAGTCACAGTCACGATTTCACAGTCGAAAGTGGTAAAAGTTGTAGTTACAACCAGTTGCATTTGCAGCTGTAGTAGTAGTATTAACAACGACACTGAAAGCTTCAAGTTAATACCCTTAGCGCTTCCTAAGAAATTACATATTCCTAGCCTGGGTACACATAGTGTCTTTAGATTTAGTTTAGGATGCCCGTTAACATTCCCTGCAGTTTCACCTCAACACAAAGCTTTTTGGGACACACCCTCGATTAAAAATTTTCCCTTTTCACAATAATAAACACTGTATACTAACAATGTGCAGATTGTATAATTTACGACCCTTACGTGAGAGGCAGTGGGGGGGGGGGGGCTTGGGGATTGTGGCATTCGGGGGATATTGATGATACTCCCTTTTTGACAGCCATTATGTAAATTGTTTGTTTTTTATTTTGATCATAATCCCCCTCGAAACTTCAAAAAAAGTCAAAACTTTGTGTTTTGATTTTGCAGCTAGTGTTTTGATTTTCTTGAATATCTCTCTCAGAAATTCCTGAAAGTAATTGTGATTAAAAGTAGTCTCAGTCATAAGGAGTTGTAGTCACAGTCATGAGTAGTCGCAGTAGCAGTAGCAGTAGCAGTTGCAGTAGTAGCTGCTCTGAAAGTTTCAAGAATACCCTTACACGTTCTTAAGCTGTTGCAGATACGCCTTTTTAATAACTTGGATAAAGATAGTGTATTTTGATTTGCTGCACCTATCTATCAATACTCCCCAAAGTTTCACCTCAATACCCTTAGTTTTTTTTTTTGGACAGACCCAGGATCCAACATTCCCCCCCCCTTTTTCAATGATAAATCCTAAATGTAAAAAAATAGACAAATTACCATATTCTACACTCCTTGCTCCTGTGGCTGTGGGGTCATGGCATCCCTGGAGGCGTAATTGCTAGACGTTGTGACTGTTATGAATAAAATAGCTTTTCCAAATTTCTTTAGTGGTAAAGGGAGCATCTAAAAGGGCAAGAGGGGGGGACTGGTTGCACCTTGATCCTTTTTCAACTTCTCTCCCCTCAGCATAAATTTCAATTTTCAACTGGATACCCTAAGTCCTTCCTTAAATATTGCTTTTGTACCCATTTGACAACCGTTCTGCACATTGTGCATTTTGATCTTGTTTGTCACCCCCATCAACATTTTCTAATAATTTTACGTTAACACCCTTAGCCCTTTGGAGACTCAGGATGAAACATGTCTACTTTTCACAATAGCCAACCTAGTATATAAGCAATGGGCAACTTATATAACTTACAATACTTGCCCCAAGGGCTGAGAAGATCGTCATCCCTGGAGGCAAAAATAATTGACTTTTTGACCATTTTGAACCAGATGGCTATTCCTAAATTTACATCAGATGCATCTGGGGGGAGGACAACTGAACAGGGAACGGGAGGGACACTGACTGCTCTCCAACCACTTGTAAACATTCCTCTCAACATGCCCTGAAAGTTTAAACTTAATACCCTCAGCCGTTCTTGAGATATTGCAGATACGCCTTTTGATAAACTGGACGCACATAGCATCTTTTGATTTAGTTTAATATTCACCAGAGTTTCACCTTCAAACCCTTAGCCTTTTCGAACATACCCAGAATCAAACATTCCACCTTTTCATAATGGTAAATCCTGATAACTCTTGACTCTGAAAAAGCGATTAGATTTCCAATTGAATGAGCTCCTTCCAAAGTTTATACGACCATCCCTTCCATATGAAGCGCCTCTGGTAAAAATAAAAATAAATAATATATAATAATACACTGAAGCCTTATGGCTTTTTACTATAGGCAACGCTATAGCGTTGCTTCTGATTTTCATTTACTTGTTGCTTTAATTCTGGCAATATTTCCCAGGAAATTTTCTTTGACACTTGAATATATCGATAAAAGAATTAAGATGGGAAACAAAGTTGAGAAGCAATGATTAAGTGATGAAATAACCTACAAGAGACAAGGCTTCAGGCTTTAGATGAATATTTTCTCTGTGACTTCTCTGATTCTTTTTTGGTAATATCCAATAGATTATTATTTAAATAATAATATGCACTAACGAAGGATTGTTAAATGTATTTCTCAGGGGCAGTTACAGAAAAAATGAGCAGCATGGTAAAAAAAGTAATAATTAGTTTTGGAATGTCACCTTTTATACTCTCAAGTGTGCGTATTTCGAAAGTACAAATTCATAGCTAAGATTTTGGCAGACGAGAAATTTAGTCCTGGGCATAGATATGAAATATAGGCTACATGTCGAATTTACATAAGAAAAAGTGAGTTTGCAAAAAGAATTAGGAGCTTTCGAGAAAGGCCAGATCAGCTTGTAATGTGTATGAATTTTTTGTCCCGCATTTTTATTATCATATTTTCATACCAAGTTATATTTGTCAAAAATATTACTTTTTTTTAGCTTCGTTTATTTCAAGTTAATTTTGCTTCGCTACACTTTTTTGTCAAACTCTCCTTCTAATGTGTATGAATTTTTTGTCCCGCATTTTTATTATCATATTTTCATACCAAGTTATATTTGTCAAAAATATTACTTTTTTTAGCTTCGTTATTTCAAGTTAATTTTGCTTCGCTACACTTTTTTGTCAAACTCTCCTTCTAGGTTTTGCGAAAAGCTGCCAAGTCGTTCATTCTCTCAAAAACTAGGATTTATGAGATTTTTTTTACTTTTTTTGCTAATTTCAATTTACTTACTAGTCGGTTCAATTCTGTCATTATTTTTCGAAAAATTTTATTTGACACGTGAACATGTCGATAAATACATCAAGATGGAAGCTAAGCAATCCATCGCCCCCCCTTTCTTTGTAACTTCCTGCAATGATTAAAATGATGAATCATGCTCTGTGACTCCTTTGACTCTTGTTTTTGGAAATACCTAATAAATTATTGTTTAAGAAATAATTAGTATTAAAGAAGGTTTTTTTAATTAATTTTTGAAGGTAACCGCAGAAAAACCAATAAACGTTCAAATAGGGATAAATCCATTTATTTAGACAGTGAAAGCAGGTACAAAAGTTTAGATATTTCGATCACATATACAGCAACCGTCATTAGTAGAAATACTAAAGTAATAAATTGAAACTAACATATTTATACAAAAACGTACTTCTCAAAATAATGAACTTACAGGCTATTATTTTGTTTTGTATAAATATGTTAGTTTCAACTTTAATACTTTAGTATTTCTACTGATGACGGTGCTGTATATGTTATCGAAATATCTAGACTTTTGTACCTGTTTTCAGAGGCATCGTTTGGGGGGGGGGGGCAAGAGGGGCAGTTCTCCCCCAATAAAACTATTATAACAAATACACCTTGACTATCCAGATATGGAGTCTCTTGCCCCCCCCCCCCAATAAAAATGCTCGAGATTCGCCCCTGCCTGTTTTCACTGTCTAAATAAATGTTTTATCCCCATTTGAACGTTTATTTGTTCGTCATATAACGGCAATGTGGTCTGAGCAAAGGATACCTAATTTAAGGTGTTACGTCGAAAATACTGCAGGAAAATTGAGCAACATGGTTAAAAAAAGATAAATTTAATTTTGGAATTTCGGTCTTTATGCTCGTTTGTATGCGGGTTTCCAACGTACAGGTTCATAGCCGAGATTTCCGCAGACAAAAAATTTAGTTCTGGGTAGAGATATAAAGATACATGTGTATTTCACTAAGGAAAAAGTGAGTTTACAAAAGTAATTAGGAGCTTTCAAGGGAGAGAAGGTCAGCTTGCAATGTGCGCAAATTTTTATCCCGCAGTCTCATTAGCAGAATTTTGTGCTAAATTGCATCGCCATATTGTTTCAACAAACTTTCCTTCTAAGTTTTCTGAAAAGCTTCCGTGTCGTTCATTCTCTAAAAAACCAGGATTTATGAAACTTTTTTAATGTAAGGTAGCTTATACGCATGGTTTACTTTGAGCTAGTATTTCGACTTTGAGCTAGTATTTACTTTGAGCTGCATTTTCAGTATTTTATTTACTAGATCTTTCATTCACACGATTTTTATAGATTTCTTCGTTTTTATAACTTGCAATTGGCTGCTTCAAGAACTACAGATCCCACAACACTAGTAACTGGTGGTTCTTGGTCAGAAAAGTCACAGAATTCTGCATTTTCTGGATCATGTGAGTATTTATCTCTCTCTCAAAAACGTTTCTCTTAATTCATTTTAGTATACGAGGTAGACCCCGGTTCCCAGCTCTGTCTCTTTTCCTCTTCCCTGTCTTTCTCTCTGCCCTGCTTTCTCCTTCGCTCTCTTTTCCTCTTTGTCTCTTTCTCTCCCACTCTCTCTCTCTCTCTCCCTCTTTCTCCCTCTCTCTCCCCCTCTCTGCTCCCTAAAGTTATTGAAAATTTCAAACAAATTTTTAAAGCGCTTAGGGCGATGTTTGATGTTTTTTCAATTAACCAACACTTACAAAGTAAACTTTTTTAACATCGAAACATCTTAATTCACAGTACTAAGTCCTATGAAACCTTTATTCATTTAGACAATTGAGGCTTAAGATGAATGTATTTATGTTTATTTTTGTAAATGATTTGAATTTATTCATTTGTTTTCCTAGATACTCATTTTCTTGTGTGCATTTGTTATGATACACTGCTTTACCCTTTTAATATTCCTCTTACCTTAGATAATAATTTTTTTTAGTCAATTACTATTCGGATGAATGTTTGACAAAAGCTGGAGGAAACCCAACTGGTGCGCTCGACTTTTTCCAAATGCATTCCTATGCCTGGCAGTCACAATGGAATCCTAGCGGTCCTTTCAAGGTTAGCTGAATTCATAATACCAAAGAGAGAACAAGAGAGATTACTTTCCTTTAATAACGTAATAGAAATTGTGCTTTGGTTCCATAGTTATTCGTCTGTAACATAGTGTTGCAACCCAATCAAGTTATTCCTTAAGCTTATGTCAGAACGGAAAATACAGTAGTCCACGTTTAAAAAACTGGATTGGTCCAACTAGTAAAAAGACCGGAAAGTCAAATTCCACCTAACAGGTTTTCTGAGGGAAATTCTAAGCCAGTAAAAAGAGGGAAAAGTTTGAGCCACATGATATTTTATTAACACTCGCTTTGTTTTTCTATGATACAATAAGATCTTGTCAACTATTAATTATAAAAAACTTTTTCCACAAAATAGATTTTTCAAGGAAAAGTAAAGAACTCCATTAAACAAAAAATGAGCAAAAATAAAATCAAATAATCTACTAAGCTCGAAACTACCACAAATCAGCATCGATAAATAAACGAAACCTAAAACGAACAGAAATTAAAATAAATAACCGAGTCAAACTCAAAACGAGCAGAAATTAACATAAGTTGGGCTCAAAACCCCTATGCCTTCCCAAGGCCAGAACAAAATTTGCACTTTACTGAAAAAAATATAAATGTTTTTGCTTTTATAACGTTAATAAATCAAATAATTTTAACATTTTGATTACTAAATATCAGTATATGTATATTAAACTGACAATGCACATTCATTTGTATTTTTTCAGTAAAGTGCAAATTTTGTTCTGGCCTTGGGAAGGCATAGGGGTTTTGAGCCCAACTTATGTTAATTTCTGCTCGTTTTGAGTTTGACTCGGTTATTTATTTTAATTTCTGTTCGTTTTAGGTTTCGTTTATTTATCGATGCTGATTTGTGGTAGTTTCGAGCTTAGTAGATTATTTGATTTTATTTTTGCTCATTTTTTGTTTAATGGAGTTCTTTACTTTTCCTTGAAAAATCTATTTTGTGGAAAAAGTTTTTTATAATTAATAGTTGACAAGATCTTATTGTATCATAGAAAAACAAAGCGAGTGTTAATAAAATATCATGTGGCTCAAAACTTTTCCTCTTTTTACTGGCTTAGAATTTCCCTCAGAAAACCTGTTAGGTGGAATTTGACTTTCCGGTCTTTTTACTAGTTGGACCAATCCAGTTTTTTAAACGTGGACTACTGTATTTTCCGTTCTGACATAAGCTTAAGGAATAACTTGATTGGGTTGCAACACTATGTTACAGACGAATAACTATGGAACCAAAGCACAATTTCTATTACGTTATTAAAGGAAAGTAATCTCTCTTGTTCTCTTTGGTATTATGAATTCAGCTAACCTTGAAAGGACCGCTAGGATTCCATTGTGACTGCCAGGCATAGGAATGCATTTGGAAAAAGTCGAGCGCACCAGTTGGGTTTCCTCCAGCTTTTGTCAAACATTCATCCGAATAGTAATTGACTAAAAAAAAATTATTATCTAAGGTAAGAGGAATATTAGAAGGGTAAAGTAGTGTATCATAACAAATGCACACAAGAAAATGAGTATCTAGGAAAACAAATGAATAAATTCAAATCATTTACAAAAATAAACATAAATACATTCATCTTAAGCCTCAATTGTCTAAATGAATAAAGGTTTCATAGGACTTAGTACTGTGAATTAAGATGTTTCGATGTTAAAAAGTTTACTTTGTAAGTGTTGGTTAATTGAAAAACATCAAACATCGCCCTAAGCGCTTTAAAAATTTTGTTTGAAAATTTCAATAACTTTAGGGAGCAGAGAGGGGGAGAGAGAGGGAGAAAGAGGGAGAGAGAGAGAGAGATAGTGGGAGAGAAAGAGACAAAGAGGAAAAGAGAGCGAAGGAGAAAGCAGGGCAGAGAGAAAGACAGGGAAGAGGAAAAGAGACAGAGCTGGGACCCGGGGTCTCTACCTCGTATACTAAAATGAATTAAGAGAAACGTTTTTGAGAGAGAGATAAATACTCACATGATCCAGAAAATGCAGAATTCTGTGACTTTTCTGACCAAGAACCACCAGTTACTAGTGTTGTGGGATCTGTAGTTCTTAAAGCAGCCAATTGCAAGTTATAAAAACGAAGAAATCTATAAAAATCGTGTGAATGAAAGATCTAGTAAATAAAATACTGAAAATGCAGCTCAAAGTAAATATACTAGCTCAAAGTCGAAATACTAGCTCAAAGTAAACCATGCGTATAAGCTACCTTACATTAAAAAAGTTTCATAAATCCTGGTTTTTTAGAGAATGAACGACACGGAAGCTTTTCAGAAAACTTAGAAGGAAAGTTTGTTGAAACAATATGGCGATGCAATTTAGCACAAAATTCTGCTAATGAGACTGCGGGATAAAAATTTGCGCACATTGCAAGCTGACCTTCTCTCCCTTGAAAGCTCCTAATTACTTTTGTAAACTCACTTTTTCCTTAGTGAAATACACATGTATCTTTATATCTCTACCAAGAACTAAATTTTTTCTGCGGAAATCTCGGCTATGAACCTGTACATTGGAAACCCGCATACAAACGAGCATAAAGACCGAAATTCCAAAATTAAATTTATCTTTTTTTAACCATGTTGCTCAATTTTCCTGCAGTATTTTCGACGTAACACCTTAAATTAGGTATCCTTTGCTCAGACCACATTGCCGTTCTATGACGAACAAATAAACGTTCAAAATGGGGATAAAACCATTTATTTAGACAGTGAAAACAGGCAGGGGCGAATCTCGAGCATTTTTATTGGGGGGGGGGGGGGCAAGAGACTCCATATCTGGATAGTCAAGGTGTATTTGTTATAATAGTTTTATTGGGGGAGAACTGCCCCTCTTGCCCCCCCCCAAACGATGCCTCTGAAAACAGGTACAAAAGTCTAGATATTTCGATAACATATACAGCACCGTCATCAGTAGAAATACTAAAGTATTAAAGTTGAAACTAACATATTTATACAAAAACAAAATAATAGCCTGTAAGTTCATTATTTTGAGAAGTACGTTTTTGTATAAATATGTTAGTTTCAATTTATTACTTTAGTATTTCTACTAATGACGGTTGCTGTATATGTGATCGAAATATCAACTTTTGTACCTGCTTTCACTGTCTAAATAAATGGATTTATCCCTATTTGAACGTTTATTGGTTTTTCTGCGGTTACCTTCAAAAATTAATTAAAAAACCTTCTTTAATACTAATTATTTCTTAAACAATAATTTATTAGGTATTTCCAAAAACAAGAGTCAAAGGAGTCACAGAGCATGATTCATCATTTTAATCATTGCAGGAAGTTACAAAGAAAGGGGCGATGGATTGCTTAGCTTCCATCTTGATGTATTTATCGACATGTTCACGTGTCAAATAAAATTTTTCGAAAAATAATGACAGAATTGAACCGACTAGTAAGTAGTAAATTGAAATTAGCAAAAAAAAGTAAAAAAAATCTCATAAATCCTAGTTTTTGAGAGAATGAACGACTTGGCAGCTTTTCGCAAAACCTAGAAGGAGAGTTTGACAAAAAAGTGTAGCGAAGCAAAATTAACTTGAAATAACGAAGCTAAAAAAAAGTAATATTTTTGACAAATATAACTTGGTATGAAAATATGATAATAAAAATGCGGGACAAAAAATTCATACACATTAGAAGGAGAGTTTGACAAAAAAGTGTAGCGAAGCAAAATTAACTTGAAATAACGAAGCTAAAAAAAAGTAATATTTTTGACAAATATAACTTGGTATGAAAATATGATAATAAAAAATGCGGGACAAAAAATTCATACACATTACAAGCTGATCTGGCCTTTCCTCGAAAGCTCCTAATTCTTTTTGCAAACTCACTTTTTCTTAAGTAAATTCGACATGTAGCCTATATTTCATATCTATGCCCAGGACTAAATTTCTCGTCTGCCAAAATCTTAGCTATGAATTTCTACTTTGGAAATACGCACACTTGAGAGTATAAAAGGTGACATTCCAAAACTAATTATTACTTTTTTTACCATGCTGCTCATTTTTTCTGTAACTGCCCCTGAGAAATACATTTAACAATCCTTCGTTAGTGCATATTATTATTTAAATAATAATCTATTGGATATTACCAAAAAAGAATCAGAGAAGTCACAGAGAAAATATTCATCTAAAGCCTGAAGCCTTGTCTCTTGTAGGTTATTTCATCACTTAATCATTGCTTCTCATCTTTGTTTCCCATCTTAATTCTTTTATCGATATATTCAAGTGTCAAAGAAAATTTCCTGGGAAATATTGCCAGAATTAAAGCAACAAGTAAATGAAAATCAGAAGCAACGCTATAGCGTTGCCTGTAGTAAAAAGCCATAAGGCTTCAGTGTATTATTATATATTATTTATTTTTATTTTTACCAGAGGCGCTTCATATGGAAGGGATGGTCGTATAAACTTTGGAAGGAGCTCATTCAATTGGAAATCTAATCGCTTTTTCAGAGTCAAGAGTTATCAGGATTTACCATTATGAAAAGGTGGAATGTTTGATTCTGGGTATGTTCGAAAAGGCTAAGGGTTTGAAGGTGGAACTCTGGTGAATATTAAACTAAATCAAAAGATTCTATGTGCGTCCAGTTTATCAAAAAGGCGTATCTGCAATATCTCAAGAACAGCTGAGGGTATTAAGTTTAAACTTTCAGGGCATGTTGAGAGGAATGTTTACAAGTGGTTGGAGAGCAGTCAGTGTCCCTCCCGTGCCCTGTTCAGTTGTCCTCCCCCCAGATGCATCTGATGTAAATTTTGGAATAGCCATCTGGTTCAAAATGGTCAAAAAGTCAATTATTTTTGCCTCCAGGGATGACGATCTTCTCAGCCCTTGGGGCAAGTATTGTAAGTTATATAAGTTGCCCATTGCTTATATACTAGGTTGGCTATTGTGAAAAGTAGACATGTTTCATCCTGAGTCTCCAAAGGGCTAAGGGTGTTAACGTAAGATTATTAGAAAATGTTGATGGGGGTGACAAACAAGATCAAAATGCACAATGTGCAGAACGGTTGTCAAATGGGTACAAAAGCAATATTTAAGGAAGGACTAAGGGTATCCAGTTGAAAATTGAAATTTATGCTGAGGGGAGAAGTTGAAAAAGGATCAAGGTGCAACCAGTCCCCCCCTCTTGCCCTTTTAGATGCTCCCTTTACCACTAATAGAAATTTGGAAAAGCTATTTTATTCATAACAGTCACAACGTCTAGCAATTACGCCTCCAGGGATGCCATGACCCCACAGCCACAGGAGCAAGGAGTGTAGAATATGGTAATTTGTCTATTTTTTTACATTTAGGATTTATCATTGAAAAAGGGGGGGGGGAATGTTGGATCCTGGGTCTGTCCAAAAAAAACTAAGGGTATTGAGGTGAAACTTTGGGGAGTATTGATAGATAGGTGAAGCCAAATCAAAATACACTATCTTTATCCAAGTTATTAAAAAGGCGTATCTGCAACAGCTTAAGAACGTGTAAGGGTATTCTTGAAACTTTCAGAGCAGCTACTACTGCAACTGCTACTGCTACTGCTACTGCGACTACTCATGACTGTGACTACAAACTCCTTATGACTGAGACTACTTTTAATCACAATTACTTTCAGGAATTTCTGAGAGAGATATTCAAGAAAATCAAAAACACTAGCTGCAAAATCAAAACACAAAGTTTTGACTTTTTTTGAAGTTTCGAGGGGGATTATGATCAAAATAAAAAAACAAACAATTTACATAATGGCTGTCAAAAAGGGAGTATCATCAATATCCCCCGAATGCCACAATCCCCCCCCCCCCCCCCCACTGCCTCTCACGTAAGGGTCGTAAATTATACAATCTGCACATTGTTAGTATACAGTGTTTATTATTGTGAAAAGGGAAAATTTTTAATCGAGGGTGTGTCCCAAAAAAGCTTTGTGTTGAGGTGAAACTGCAGGGAATGTTAACGGGCATCCTAAACTAAATCAAAAGACACTATGTGTACCCAGGCTAGGAATATGTAATTTCTTAGGAAGCGCTAAGGGTATTAACTTGAAGCTTTCAGTGTCGTTGTTAATACTACTACTACAGCTGCAAATGCAACTGGTTGTAACTACAACTTTTACCACTTTCGACTGTGAAATCGTGACTGTGACTGCTTGTAACTGCTACTATATCTAATTTTGACTACTTTCGGGGAATATTGAGGGGGGTTTTGAAAAAAAAATATAACACACTATGAGCTTACTAATAGTCAAAAGGGCGCATTGGCAATATTTCAGGAACGGCTGAGGGTATTTAGTAGAAACTTTCAGGGGATGTTCAAAAAGGTGCACCTGAGAATATCTATATTGATCTCAGGAACAGTTGCGGGTATTAACTTGAAACTTTCAGGGAATTCTAAGGAGGATATTAACGCAAGATCAAGAGACATAATATGCATCCAGGTTATCAAACAACACGTCATTATTATCTCAGGAAAATTGAAGGGTATTAAGTTGAAACTTTCGGAGCATGTTGAGGGTGATAATGAACTTAATCAATGCCGTATACAGCTATGTGTATCCCGTTGTCAAAAGGATGTAGGTGCAATGTATCAGGATCAGCCAATGGTATAGTTAATGCTAGAAGAGGGTGTTGGACTCAATAAAAAAAGATACTATATGCATCCATCTACGTATATAAAATGGTTTGAGTAATAGGTGAAATATCTCAGGAGCAGTTAAGGATATTAAGTTGAAACTTTCAGAGAATGTTGAGGTGGATTTCGTACTCAATTGAATGGAATATGTGCATCCTGTTTGTCAAAAGAGCAAATCTGAAAACATCTCAGGAAAAGCTAATGGCGATTAGTTGAAACTTTTAGGGAACGTTGAAGAGGATGTTGAATATATCAAAAGACGCTAATGAGAACTAATGAATTAGAATCGAATATTTTATTTCTTAAGTCAAACACGTAAAAACTTGAGAAATGCTCATTATATTAACTAATAAGAAACTTTAGCAATCAAAAGCAAACAGGAACTAATTTTTCAAAAAAAAAATCAGGAAAAGAATTTTTTCAAATAAAACTAAAGAAAAGTAAAAGTAAAAGTAAATAAAAGTATTAAACTTAAGACCAGCAGAAATAAAGTCTTATATTAATTTAGTCTCAAAATGACCAGAAATTATAATGAAAGAATAAATGAAACCCAAATAAACATAAACTAAAATAAATTGTAGTGTTATAAAAAAAATTAAAGTGAAAAAAAAATCGAATTGCTGAGTTTACAGGAATTATTATGATTATATATTTAATATCAATTTATTTTCATTAGTTTTTTTCCAGTCATCTTGATTTATTTTTTATTTGTTGTCGATGTTTTGAAAAGCAAAGCACACTGTTGAAGAATACTAATTTCACTATACACATTTTTATTGTATTTACAATTTAGAAATATAAAAATTAAAGTGAAAAAAAACTTGAATTGCTTAGTTCTCATAAATCCCTACATATTAATGATTTAGTTTTTTCATTGGTTATTTCCAGCCATCTTGATGATTATAGCGATTTATTTTTATTTGTCGTCGATGTTTTGAAAACAAAGGACACAGTTGAAAATTAACTAAACAAACAAGTTTTTTTTTTTTAACTGAAAGTAAGGAGCGACATTAAAACTTAAAACGAACAGAAATTATTCCGTATATGAAAGGGGCTGTCCCCTCCTCAACGCCTCGCTCTTTACGCTAAATTTTTTTATTGTTTTAAAAAATAAAGTTGTGAGACAGAGTCAAACCTTAGCGTAAAGAGCGAGGCGTTGAGGAGGGGACAGCCCCTTTCATATACGGAATAATTTTTGTTCGTTTTAAGTTTTAATGTCGTTCCTTACTTTCAGTTAAAAAAAACTTCTTTTTTTTAATTAATTTCTGAACATTTTGAATTAATACAGCTTTGATTTTGGCTCACCGTACATGAATAGTTAAAACGAAATTCAAATATTAATTTTCTTTTTTTTGGCTAATTGGCTTTCTTGAAATTTTGTTCTGAGGTAACTTACGAATTAACTTACGTAACGAATTTCTATATTCGTATGTTTTTATTGCGTATAATAGGGAGTTCGCTCCCTAGTCAATACCTCGCTCTTTACGCTAAAGTTCGAATTTTGTTCGAATCACAAACCCCTGAATCACAAAGGCTGGTTAATTAGAATAGATAATTCTTTTGAAAGTACAAAAAAACTTTAGCGTAAAGAGCGAGATGTTGACTAGGGGGTGAACCCTTTCATATACGTAATAATTTCTGTTCGTTTTCAGTTTTAATGTTGCTCCTTATTTTCAGTTGAAAAAAACTTGTTTTTTTTATTTAATTTCTGATCGTTTTTTAAATAATGCTGGGAAATCTGGCGCCCTCTTCATGGAAATGTTCCCTCCCCAAGGAAATATCCTCCATGGAAAGATCCTCCCCCGTAACCCCTACTCTGACCCCAACCCCCCACTAGAAAAAAATTCCTCCTGAAAACACCTGTATACTTCCCAATAACCAATACTATATGTAAACAATGGGCAAAGTTTAAACTTGCAGCCCTTCCCCCGAGAACTGTGGGGGATTAAGTCATCCTCAAAGACATATTAATTAGATTTTCGACTATGCTGTACAAAATGGCTATCTCAAGATTTTGATTGGGTGACTTCGGGAAAAAAAAATGAGCGTGGGAGGGGTCCAAATTGCCCTCCAATTTTTTTGGTCACTTAAAAAGGGCACTAGAACTTTTAATTTCCGTTCGAATGAGCCCTCTCACGATATTCCGGGACTACTGAATCGATACGATCACCCCTGGGAAAAAAACAACAAAAACAAAAAAAGAAAAACAAATAAAACACGCATCCGTGATCTTTCTTCTGGCAAAAAATACAAAATTCTACATTTTTGTAGATAGGAGCTTGAAACTTCTATAATAGGGTTCTCTGAAACGCTAAATCTGATGGTGTGATTTTCATTAGAGTTCTATGACTTTTAGGGATTGTTTCCCCCTTTTTTCGAAAATAAGGCGAATTTTCTCAGGCGCGTAACTTTTGATTTGTAAGACTAAACTTGATGAAGTTTATATATTTGCAATCAGCATAAAAATCTGATTCTTCTGATGTTTCTATTGGTATCAAAATTCCGTTTTTTAGAGTTTCGGTTACTATTGAGCCGGGTCGCTCCTTACAGTTGGTTACCACGAACTGTTTGATACAAATAAGATTCATTAAAACGCAAATGAGGCAGTAGGCTGTAGAACTTTTACGGTTAGAGGAGAGGGAGAGGGTCAGTAGCTAAACTCCTGCTTGAAGTAATTCTTGTTCGTTTTGAGTATAAGAGGAATATTCAGTTTAATTTTTATTTCGTTTGAAGATCTATTTATTCATTAATATCAGTATCTGTTATCTCTATGTTAGATATGATCATTTATTTTAACATCTGTTTGTTTTGGGGTTCATTTAGTCTTTAATTATAATTTCTGGTCGTTTTGAGTTTTACTTATTATAAGACTTTATTTCTGCTGCTGGTCTTAAGTTTAATATGACTCTTCACTTTTTTTTGAAAAACTTTTTTTCGGAAAGTTTTTTGATTAATTATAAAAAATACCTTTCCATTGGGATGCTTGTAAAAGTCCAGCCCGCACCAGAGCCATCTAATATTCGAGTATCAAAGCACCGTTCAGATCTGGAATCGGGAACACGAACAGAACCTTCCATTTCATTGACAATTTCCCAAGCACCCAAAGCAGGATGACCGCGCAGCTCACTTGCCATTGGCTGTAAGAAATCTTACCGTACATTAGTGAGTAAATTTGGGGGGGGGGGGACATTAACAAAAAATATTCGTCTAAAATATAAAAACCTCATTATTTAAAGTAAAAAAAATCAAAATACTTGAAATATAGTACAAAAATCACTACCAAAATGATTTTCATAACATTAAAAATTTTGAACATTTTAATTTTAACATTTGAACTTATTTTTTTTTTATTGGACACAAAGCAAGACACCTGTACATCCAAACTATCGAGTAAGGGTACCCTCCCTTACTCGTTAGAATTTAATAATACACTCCCTTCCACGTAGCATAAACGGCCTCCCTTCCACGTTTGAATAAACGGCCAATTAAAGGAAAATTGTGATGATCTGACTTACGGCCTATCCCTTCTCCTCACAGGGGTTGAATCAGTCTCTGTCTTTAGAAAGGTAGAAATTGATACCTCTGACTAAGCCTGGTTGAGATTTTGTGGGGGAGGGAAAGTGAAAACAAGTCAAATGTTAATTTATCCAGCATAGGTTGGACCAAAATTCGCCTTTCCTCCCCTTACCTTACCCCCCATAAAGGTTTGACCGCAACTTAACTCTCAAAAGGCTCACCTGGGATACTAGTTCCTGCTTCCGCGGATGTTAAGTTTTTCTCACGTGTAAAGTAAAATTAATATCCGAGGAAACATTTGAAAATATATCGTATAAACTTCTCAAAAATCAGAATTTGAACCCATGCTCGATACACTGTTCGTACTGATTTCAATTTAGATCAAACACCCACTTGTGGTCGATACTGCGATGACGCACGTCCTCTCCTCACCCCCAGACCCTCATGGGGTCTCGATTAGGTCCATACTCAAAATATACATGAACAGAAAGAATTAATTTTTTTAACACATTTTGCTTTGATCCAATAAATACTTCTAGTTGATGTCAAAATTTGAAAAAAAATGCACAAAAATAGATGGGGTATTAGACTTGGATCTCACAAAAAAGTAAAAGTAGTGTAATGACTCTTAATTCCGAACCAATTTTGATTAACAATTGATACCCTGTTCTGAACGATAATAAGAAGTTAGAGATCCCCTTCCTCACACAGGTTCCTTTAAGTAAAAATCTATGAAAGCATTACCAAGGCACTAGCTCTTTTTACTTCCAACAAAGTTAGTTCCGATTTAAAAACCTCTTCTGATAAATATTCTGCCAGCAAAAATACACGCCTTACTGAAAGTTAGATTATGTGTAGAACCCTGAAAACTTGTGGAAGCGATTGAATTCTGGAAAAACCTCTTAGTCTATTGTTGAGCTCAAGCTTAACAGGAATAAGAAATTTCTATAGAGTCATATTTTTCGTAAAAACAAAAGAAATAGTAAGTCTAAATCTCCAGATTGATCCCACCAGACATATTTCGTAGAAATCTAACAGAAATTTACAATTTCAGTCTTAGGTCTCCAACGGATAACTCCATAATCTAGACCAGTCTGACATTACCTAATTAATTTTGGAGCTAGGTAATCTTCGTTTTGTTTCTTGCTATTTTTAGGCTAGAAAAAAATTATTTATATTTTTACAGAAACCTAAAAAAATAGCGCCAACTTAAGAAAAAATCATTTATTCTGCATTTCATGATATCCATATCCGAAATATTTCAAATTATCAACTCTTCCTATTACCAAGCTAGAGACATACAATGCGTAAATATTAATGCTAAAATTTACTTAGGCCCGTTCCGTTGTAAAACGCACGTCAGATCTTTTGTTGGGCAACCTTGACTTACGTAAATAGTTTTGGAACAGTATCTGAATTAAACACTTCGAAGATTAATAAATATTAAATAATTTATCATCTTCTGGACTTGATGCTATTTCTACTCAAGTGGTTGCTCATCCTTCCACTTTTTCTCCTTTGACAATCATGGATAATCTTTCTTTTGAATGTGGTATTTTCCTAAGCCGTCTTAAGCATTCTTTATTGCTCTGTATAACAGTGGGTCAAAAACGGATCCATTTGGTTTTCGGTCGATCTCCCTATTATGCATACTTAGCAACATTTTGAAGAGGTAATAATTTCTTTTTACATCTTTTTCAAGGTTACTAAACTTCTATCGTGGATTTAGATTGGATCCTGAGATCTAGAACTCTATTTTTAATACCTTTCCTTACTAAGAAAGCTTCCTTATTCCTCAAAATACCAACTTCGTGTCCGTATATCCGATCCCTTCTATCCCTTCTACCTGACTTAATCAATTCTACATAACCTAATTTCATTTTACCTAATACTGGAAGACGAATTTCTGAAACTTTTACAGGTCTAGTTCAAAACTTTTGAATTCGTCAGACAAAATGCCCTTACAATAGTTGTCTTTCAACGTCGTAATGATCAATGTCGCAATTTTCATATTATTTGAATCATTGAAGTTGATTTGGCCTGAAGGAAAATAATGAGTCCTACCAGTGCAGGTCATAGACTAATATATTCTTCTTAAGTCTGCAAAAAGCAGTTAAGATGGCTTAGATCTGGACAGCAAAAAGTCTCTAGGACCTCTAGTGGAATGGAGGCTTTGTGCAAGCCTTGGTCCATTTTGATCAGTAAGGATTTTTCTGTACATCACAGTCCCCATATACGAGAGTCAACATGCTGCATAAAAAAACCTCATGTTTTATACCTCCAATTCATTATATAACAAGCCTGCAAAATATGTTCAAAATTATTATTTATAGCATTTTTACTTTGTTTTTCAGCAGCATTGCTTTTGTTTGTTGTTTTTTTTTTCGTTTGATCAACCATATCCAAACTACAACTATACCTAACAGTTCAGGGGAAACATAAGGAAAATTTATTACAATTATAGGCTGAGCATTACCCGAAGGACATTGTCAATGTAGCTCTGGAGCTTCGAATCATCCCAAACCAGATCAATAACTTTCTGATTATGCATCTCGGCACCATTCCAAAGAGAAAATATAACCAAGATGTTCTTTGACTGGGCAAAATCCAAAAAACGTCTCATGTCACTGAACAAAGTGCCACTTACATCTGGGGCCGTTACATACCCGTTCGAGTCCCATTGTGGTGTATTTTCACCCTCAACATGCAGCCATATTCCTAAAAAAATACGAAGAAATAAATCAAAATACAATGCAGTAGAATATATATATCCTCATGTGTAGACTAGAATCAAGCAAAAAAAAGATTTGTCTGGTTAATTGGCCACTGTGCGGACAAAGGAAGGCAAAATAATTCAAACTTAAACTAATGAAAAATTCTGGAAACTGTTCTTAAAAAATCTCAGAAGAATTTTCCAATTACTTCCAAAACTTAAAGATCTTGAAGACATCTAGATGTTAATAAATCGGAAAGCTTCACCATGTTACAAGCAAGATGAGCGTTTTGTGACCATTATGTCCAAGCCATACTATAGTTTTGAGAAAAAAATGGGAGTGGCAAGTAATTGGTTTGACCTTGTATGCTTTACCAGATCTATCATAAAGATAGTAAAACTACTGTTCATGGCTTCCATCTTATCCAATTTCAAAAATTTACGCTTTAAATCTCAACTCTGTTAGGTCAGTCTTAAAAACTTGCCCTTGTGCGCTAAACATTGATCAATTTAACGAATTATGAGCAAGATACATGATCGGTGCCATGGTCGTCCGGAATTTTAATTTTGTTGACAGGGGAAACAGTTTACAATAATGTAACAGGGCCATCACGTTAAAGTAGAACCAGTAATAGAGCATTCCCATTTTGGTTGATCGCTTCCTAGTTTATAAGAGAGAGAGTGTTTTGGTATAAAATGATAAAAGGGATTGCCCCACTTTTTTCTTAAACGATAGCAGACCAATTGGTTTGGGTTTGCAGAACTATATTTCATCTTTTTTGGGACCAAGGCATTTCAGCGATCGATACTAATTTAAGTCCTATCAATTATCAATCGTTTTCTCTCTGAGACTCTTATTGGATACTCTGAATAGGTAGTACAGGGTGGAGGATTTCCCTGAAAATCCAAAATTCTGTACTTTTTGTACTTTCTGTACTTTCTGTACTTTTTATATTGGCTGGTGTTTTTTTGTGATTATAATTATAGTTCAGCCAAATAGTAAAAAGATTGTATTGGAAATTATAGCGCCAAGGTCCTCCATTTCTGTCCAGTTTTACCGAAACATCGGTTTTAGCCGATAAAATGACCAGAAAGTCAGTATTACTAATTTACGAGACTCAGATTTGTCTCGAAATAGTATTTATGACTTAAGGCTGATTCAAACATGATGTCCTTGGGCTTTGAGATCTTTGGAGTTAAGAGTCTTAGAGAAATAGTTGAGCCGTTTCTTAGACCTTAGCTAGTTTTAACATAATAATTCAAGCCATGAGAGCAATTTATAAGCCCCACCCATTTAAAAAATAAGGTAGAGGCCAACAGAACTTGGCTTATGAAGCTAGGTTTCATACTTTCTGACACCAAAGAATTCCAGTGACCAGCCTATCAAGCATCGATCTTTGGCTTCAGAAAAGATTAAATCGGTGAGTTCCTACTGAAAAATCCCCCGGCCTAATACTATAAATTGATATACGCATTTATAAGACCTAATCAATAATGACGTTCAAGATTTGTCGCAACCAATCTTCCATCAGTAGGAGCTAAGCCAGCGACCTCCCACACACCAGAAAGACGTAATGACCACCTGCAAGGCTGCCAGGTTGGGCCAGTGAAAAAATATAGGGCCAGTAAAAAAAAATAAACTTGGCTAATGAAATTGGCCCAAATTAGAAAAAGAGTGGTTAAAATTTTGAAACCATTCACAGCAAAACTGGTATAATTATCCCAAAATAGGCTAACTTAGGCTAACGGTTTCAACATTCGGATTAGCTTAATCCAAGAGAACTCGGCAACCATAACCGCTAGGCTAATGATAACATGATAAAAGGACATGAAACTGGCAAAGCAATTCGAATATGAAATTTCTAATACCCATTAAAATATAAATATTCCTACAAAGCCCCCCCCCCCCTAAAAAGGGAATTTCTCTGGGAGGGTATCCAGTATTTAGAGGGGGGATCTAAAAATGTAAAAGAAAGCTAATTCTATGAAAAATATAGCTAAAAACTTCAAAATTGAATAATTTAGGGGAGAAAAGCCGAAGCTCTTTCCCCCCCTGGGTACTTGCCATGTATCGCTAAAAAAATGAACTAACAATAATACTTATTAAGCCTATTCAAACAGAACACAAGCACAGACTAACGAACTGAATTTCCCCCATTGTTCGAAATTTTCTGTTAGCCATGATTCTAGTTGCGGTCCATGGGAATCATACTGGTTATTACCAAAATCATACCCGTAAGAATACCAAGCTATTTTTGCCCCTGAAAGAAAAACTTTTTGTCCGTTATAGTAAAATCCATCTGGTTGGGCTGAAAGCTTTGCCCCAAGGGAAGGGACCACGAGTAAGAAAACACTGAACAGAATAAGGATCATTTTGATGAGGATTTACAATTATTTTATCCTTTTATAATTATTTTTTTATCATTTTTCAACTTTGTTTAATCAAAAAACAAATACATCTAACATAGAACGTATAAACATATTTGTATTGTTTTCCTTTTTATTCCTTTAATATTTGACAACCAAAACCATTACTGTTTACCAGTATGACAAAAGATAAAATATAATTTTTAGTACAAGTGAAAGTGCAAGTGATAATGCTGCTTATTTACTTATCCGTTTCTCTTTTTCAGCCAAAGCCAACGGGATACGTCTAAAAAACATTCAAGACGACAAAACAGTTACTTTATTTTGGTTATTTTAATACATTAACGAGCAATAATTGTATATCTTTAAATTGCTTCTAAAAACGGCACTATAAATTTTTCTGAAAAATAGTTATTTTCCATTTTCTTGTGTGAAAAAAATTGATCTAGATATATGACAACTTTGCAAAAATGTGTTTCTTTCTCCCTCCCAGCCCTCTTAATAATTTTCATAAATCGGCTGCTGACTGAAATTAGAGACTCCTGAAGTTGTTGAAGCCATGAGCATGAGGGGGAGGAGCTCCGAACAAACTTTGTTTTTCGGCAAATAAGCTAATTTAGAGCTTTTAGAGAAAAACATTCCTGTTTGAAAACTGTGAAGTGAATCTTCGATTTTTAATTGTTTCGCATTAAATACCACGCAGTGCGGCAGAAAAATACCAATAATACAATTGGCACATCAAGGGTCAAATATGTGCCAAGATCAGTCTTGATCTAGAGCGTGTGTGGTGTAAAGAACTCTTTTTTGGATAAAACCCTGTTTTACATTGTGAGTAATTTCCTAGTGGACACTTATTTGAAGATTTTTTTATAATCGGCTTATCTATGGTTTGGTTATTTTGACCGCTGTGATTTCCCCTGAGAAAAATTATTTTAGCTCAGTGTTGCTGATTGGAGGTTTCCAATAGAAGATTTTTTTAGGCATATCTTATTAGCAAATTTCAATCTTTTTCTTAAGGTGCGTCGACAGTAACGCGTTGTTTTCAGGATGTCGACGGAAATGGAGGACAAATTATTCTTGAGTGCTGTGTTGCTCTTCGTGAGCCGTAGTTTGAAAAGAGGAGAAAATATGGAGGGAATAGTTGATACAGGCGTCGGCTTTTTCACACCAGAAGAAGTTCTGGAAGCCAAAGAATCGCTCCACCAACTAACTCAGTTTACGACATGCTGTAAAATTCACGCAAAAGATGAAGAGAACTTACGGACATTTACAGATGGATTCCCCAAACTCAGGTCAAGAAGTCCAAATTGCCGACCTTTGTTATTGATTCCCCTGCTCAGTCCGAGTTGCTAGTGAAGCTACTACAGCAACCGTAGCAATTAAGGTGAATGAATTGTCTCGAGTTATCAAGAACCATTTTGCTATTAATGCCAACAAACCCATTGAATGGTCAAGCGCTTCTATTCAGCCTGATAAGCCCTCCTGTGCAATCGTCCTGAAAAATCTGTCCGATTCACTTGATACCCCGAGTGCTAGGAAGAGCTTCGTACATTTGGTATGTGCGGATACTAGTGACACATCTGAATTACGGAAAGTCAAATCGGACGGGAAACTAGTGGTTCGTTCGAAAGACACAGCTGAAACCATTGTTGAGTCGATCAAGACCAACCAGCCACATATTTCTGCGGCCATAAAGAGCCTTAACTATATTGGTGTAGTGAAATGAGTCCCCTCTGACGTATCAGAGGCTGAGCTAACTGCACTGATCCCCAGAGCTACGAAGTCTGAACAGCTTGGCAGTTCCCGTACGTTCAAGGTACTTTTCAGCTGTCGATCGGATTTGGACTCTGTGAATGTAAATTTCTTAAGGACTCTGTGAAGATCTGTTACGAAAAAACTGCCCACTGAAGAATTCCGTTTCTTACCCCGTCGTTGCTACTCGTGTCACAACCAAGGTCACCTAGCTGCCGAATGCGTCAATAGCCTTCTCTGCTCCAGATGTGGCGCGTCTGACCATGTCTCCAAGAAGAACGATGCAGAAAAGTGTACTAGTGCTATGTTTTGCGTTTCTTGCAAGAAAGCGGGTCATACCTGCTATTGCGTGAAGTGTCCGGAAAACCAGCAAAAGGGAACTCATTAACTTGCTGAATAACGAAATCTCTAACATTTCACTACTCTCCTGGAATTACACAGAAATTTCTCCGGGCGGTCTCTTGCGGTTGACCAATTTGTGAATGAATATAATGTGATATGCCTGCAAGAACATTTCATCACAGAAGCTGGCCTAAACCTCCTAAATCTCTGACCGTCCTACTCTGTGTTCTCTGTGCCTGCAAAACGTTCATCCCCGCGGGGCCGTTTGTCTGGCGGTAATGTCACGTTGGTTAGCAAAAGTCTCGCGTGCGAAGTATATGATAACAATGACAATTATCTTTTTTACTAGACTAGATAACATGCTAGTTATAAATGTGTACCTTCCAACTGATTACCGTGACGACAAATCTGATAGTGCTTTTGCTATAAGTGCTACCAAACTAGCCCGCTGCCTTAAAAAAGCCGAGCACGAGTCCCTTGAGTGCATAATCGTGGGTGACTTTAACTGTAATTTAGAAGTTGATATTAGTGCCCAAACAGTCGGTGTTGCATTCTAATAGGGATGCTTGAGAACCAACTTTACTATTCACCGGAAAAAACAGAACTGTTCGTATATCCACCAATCTTGTTCTACGTCCAATCTAGACCATATTGTTAGCTCTAGTTCTTTGCCAGTACGTGAGGTTATTGTCCTTCCAAATAGTCTCACTTCGGATCATTTCCCAGTTTAGTGTATTATCAGTAGGACTACGTCGTTTTCCACTGCGAATAAATCGTTGGCATTCACTCAGAGGTGGCATGAGGTTTCGGTTTGGCGTAAAACTGATAAAGAAAAAGTTTCAAGACTCTTGTGATCTTGTATGTCAAAAATTCGCGTACCGTTTGACCTACTTATGAAATTCTCTCATCGTGATGAAAGATATGCGTGCCTACGTCTTAATATTTATTACGCCGAACTGACCCATGCTCTCCTGTTCACCGAATCTCAGAGAGTGCCCAAGTCTCGTGTCAAACAAGGAACTCTATGAAAAGGGTTGGTCTTCTAACCCTTTGTTACAATTAGCATGCGACCAAGCTACCTTCTGGCATGGGATATGGAAAGAATGTGGTAGACCAGGCTCAGGAGTAGTTAAAGAGATCAGAGTTGCATCTAAGCGTAGGTTTGGGAAGGAACTTGTTCGTCACTACGCGCAGTTGAAATCTGAGCTTTCTGAAAAAGTAATTAAAATCCTAATGTGCTATGGAAAATGTTTGATAAGAAGGAGTTAGCGGGTCCCCAGTCAGATATCCCATCTTTAACGTGGATAAACTATTACCATGATGAGTTTTCAGTCCTAAAACAGGATCTTAACATTTCTGTTCAAGAAAAGCTTTCATCCCTCCTCTCATCAATTCCAGATACAGATTTCCTAGTGTAACGGGAGTAAAACACGATGTATTTGAAATACCAAAATAAAGTTCCTTCTTTCTAAAGATAATTCTGACTCCTATAATTAAGCTAAATCTAGTTTCAAAAATGAAAAAGTCCTTAATCAGCAAAGAAAAGAAACTGCAGTCTTTGGATTTCGCTAAGACAGTGAGCAATAAGAAAGGTGCTACGCAAAATATTTCTAAGGAAGTTTAAACGATAAGAACCGTGTGAACGCCTAAATCATCAAAAATATTTAAGACGTATTATTGGACGAGGGTTCGCGTCCTTGGGCCACGTAAGCCAATGGCAGGCAGTCCCTACAGCGCAGGACGAAAGAACTGCGTTTGGGAGTGGGGTAAATGTGTTTTTTTTAATTTTAATCTTAAGTCAGACCTGATACGATTAGTACCGCAAATAATCTCGGTCACCATAATTGTCATTGAAGTAACCCGTTGCTGTACAACTAAGCATGTAAGTTCAATAAATCTATTGTCCTTTTTTATCTTTGTTTATTCCATTTTATATGTCTGTATTTAGCCTATATAGCTAATTAGTTCGCCATATCGTGTGCCAATAAATTCTTTTATCGCTACAAATGGCGCGAGTCGGAAATTGGAGGAAAACTGCGAACTAGTTGGGCTATAGAAACTTTGTAACTTAAATTTGATTGTTGGAGAGATACAGACATATAAATAAGGTGATTAGGCCTATTGCCGCTAAGCTACTACAGGGAAACCCTTTAGAATATCTCATAGGAGATAATAGCCTACCCCAAAATAGGTTAAGTAAAATTTTAATTTGATACAAACGCAAAAAAAAAAAAAAATGGACGACCTAAACGATTTATTAATAGTGCAAAAGTTAGTCGCAAAAAATATAGAGATTGCAAAATCTATCCCGGAATACAATGGTCAGTCAGATATTGACGAATTTAATATCCAATTGACCCAGTTTGTACAATTAACAAAAACAGACGTTGGAGCGTTAAAAGACATGCTCCTACTACGATTAAGAGGCCAGGCCTTAACCTTTCTAAAACAGGTCGAGCATACCATAGGCAATAACGCCAACTTGCCAATAAATACGGTTGATGACTTGTTAAAAGCATTCAAAGAGAGATTTATAGAAACCAGTTCAATAAATAAATTAAAACATGGAGTAGTGAACTTTGATTTTTCACAAAATATAAGGGAATATCTGGATAATATACGCATTTCTGTAGAAGCAAAATACGGAAGTGGTTCTGGGCAACTGTATGAAAAAGTCATACTAAATACCTTTTTGCAAGGGCTACCCCCAAAACTATATAGAGTAGTAATATCCAAGAATATTCAGACGTTGGATCTTGCAGTCCAAGAGGTAGAACGATTAATCGAAGTTGATAAAATGGTTGCTAATCATAGTAATGCAAAAATAAATAGCTTAGGTGACTCAAACGCGAACCCAATCTTCAAGGGCGATCAAGCATCCCCCAATTTCTTTTCAAGGGATAACTCCCCAGTAGCACAAAGAAAAACAAAACGCCAGAACCCGCTAGGCAGAAAACAGTACGTTTTCAGCCCATTAACCCTACAATAATAAGGTGCTATAACTGCAATCGTGTTGGCCACATAGCAAGAGAGTGCCACTACGTCACCAATCCCATACCAAGAAATGCTGTCGGTAATACGCAAAATTACGGTAACCATTTGTTCAGAAGAACAAATTTTAGCACCGGTCGTGCAATAGGCTATAGCCAGGGGGATTGCGCCAATCAGTACCTTATAATGCGTACCAACCAAATTTGTATAGCCCTCTCCCCAACAGGCAAATTAATTACCGGTTTGAAAACCAAATACTCGCCAAGGTCAATATAATGCGAGAATGCAATATAGAAATCATGAAAATTTGCCGATGAGAAATGAAAAAAATTTTACAAGCCAACGGCACTGGCAGTCAGCGCCAGCAAATGGCACTGACACGAGACATCCACGTTACCATAATAATACATGGCAAAGACAGGCAGACGTAAATCATTTAAATATGCCTACGGAACCTAATACGTCTGAATATCTATTACAGGCACCGACAAATGAAATAAATTCTCAGGGAAACGCTTCAGGCCCCTCAGAAACATAAGTTGGACCCAGAGGGTGCCAGGGATATTTAATAGGTCCAAAACAATACTAGTGCCTTCTTGTAGTGATATTATTAACAAGTTACCTATATTTAATGATTTTTGTGTAGAAAACGTTTACTTTACGGCCTTAGTTGACAGTGGAGCTACTGTAAATATCATAAACTCTTGCGTATTTAATATGTTGCCTCTGCACATTAGGCGACAAAAGAACCCTAATAATCCCAATTTAACAAGCGTTACAGATCATAAATTAAATGCAAAAGGGTCAATTTGCCTAAACGTAAAAAGAGACAATAGAACCTTCATGACAAATTTTATTATATGTGACAATCTCCCATATGAAGCTATTATAGGGGCAAATTTTCTAAGGTCTAATAGAATACTATTAGACGTAGCCAACGAGAAGCTTGTATACCCAGCTAAGGTGGGGGAAGAAATTTCTACCTTAAGAAATCGTAACAGAGGTTACGAAGATAACATAACAGTAAACAAAATTTCTAGTGGTATAATGTCGAAGTATTTTGAACCCCATGTCTCGCAAAGACAGGGCATAATTGAAATTTGTTCAATTATCCTGAGAGATATCGCAGAAATGAAGTAAATTTAAATAATAACAGTATTGAATCTGCGAAAATAAAAATAGGAGATATGCGACAGTACAGATCAAATGAAATTAAGAAAATAGTGGAATTGTGGAAAAACATAATAAAACCCAACGTGACGCCGCAAGATGCCGCAATGGCGCAGCATAGCGCCAGTATGAATCTAATAAACAATGAAAATGAAGAGAAATATTACGGATTTGCGATAAGGAAAACAAAAATCCCTCCCAAAACGATGCAAAAAATCCAAATATCACAAATGATCGAGCCAATAATTAGCAAATCAGAAATATGGTTTGCGACACCGTCTGAAATACCTGAAAATCTGTTATGCGAGGAACAGATTATATCTTATGACAAAGGGGAAGGTTTTATTTGGGTAACCAATAACCATGAAAATGATACAATTACAATTAAAAAGGGGACGTGTTTAGTCCAAATCGAGGTTTTAACGGAAAATGATTTAAATAAATGGGAAAATTCTAAAAGAAACCTAGTTAACGGTATTAAAACTTCAAATAACGAATATCCTTTGACTAAATCGCAATTTTTAAACAAATTTAAAATGGATCATATTACGGATATGGAACTTAAGAAAAAATTATGCGAATTATTATGGAAATTTAAGGATGTATTTTCTGCATCTGAAAATGATATCGGGCTGATTCCATTTTATGAGCATTCAATTTTAACGACTGGTAATCCCGTAGCAAAACAGCCATATCGTGTGCCATATAAGCACAAAGAGTGGTTAAAAAATAAAATCCATGAATTAGAAAGAAACGAAATTATACGCCCAAGTATAAGTCCGTATAGTGCACCAGTGATCTTAGTACCAAAAAAGAATGGAGATCTTAGACTCGTAGTAGATTATAGGGCTCTCAACAAACAAGTAGTTAGCGATAAATTTCCTCTACCAAGAATAGACGAAATTCTTGACTCAATTTCAAGCAAAAACAAAATTTTTACTTCTTTGGACCTTACCCAAGGCTACCACCAAGTGAAAATAGCCGAAAAGGATGTCCATAAAACTGCATTTTCAGCATCCGAATATGGATCTTATGAATACTTGAGAGTACCATTTGGGCTTAAAACAAGTTCAAGCGCGTTATGTAGACCCCTATTGCACCTGTTAAGAGGATTAAAGAATATAATTCATTTTGTTGATGATATTATATGCGTGGGGGAAAACACACTGAGCAACACTTAGCAACTTTAGCTAAGGTGTTCGAGAAGTTCAGGCAAGGCAATTTAAAATGCCGGCCTGAGAAAGTAAATTTATTTCAATCCAAAATTAAATTTTTAGGAGTAGTAGTAACCCAGGGAGAGATATCCCCAGACCCTGATAAAATAAGATGTGTTGAAAACCTCAAGCCCCCCAGAACTATGAAAGAATTAAGGGGAATTTTAGGACTTACTGGCTACTTTAGAAAATTCGTACGCAATTATGCCCAAATTGCGAAACCCCTCACGGAATTAACCAAAGGAAACTCCCATAATGTTACCTGGTCCCAGGAAGCTCAAACTTCCCTAGACCAACTCAAAAAGGCGCTCACTTCTGAACCAATTTTATCACTCCCTGATTTCGAAAACGGAAAATTCATCGTTACCACTGATGCTAGTTCAAAGGCATAGGCGCAATTCTTTCGCCAAATAATCCCGGTAGAAAACCCTAACCCTCTACAGGGAACACCTAAACAAATAGAAAAAGTTATATGCTATTCAAGTAAAACTTTATCAAAAGGCGAAAGTAGTTATTCCGCCACAAACTTAGAATTACTATCTATTATCTACCACTTGGACAAATTTAGACATTATTTAATTGGTAGAAAATTTATACTACGATCAGACCATAAAAGCTTGCAGTACCTGCGCACATTTAAAAACCCCACGGGCATTCTAGCTAGATGGATTATGAAAATCCAAGACCTAGATTATGAATTTGAACATTTAAAGGGAAAAAAAAACGCAGCTTGCGACTTTTTGAGTAGATATCCAGAAAATAGTCCGTCGGAAACTGAAGAAAATGAAGTTAATGCTATTAATGCTAAAAGCAAACATGGATGTAAGAAAAACAAAGTCAAAGACGCAGTAAAAGAAAATAAGATTAACTATTGTCCCTTATCTTTGGAAAATATAAAAAGAAAGCAAAAAAAGGACGAAATGTGTGTAGCACTAATTGATTATTTTGTGAATGATGAGGCGTTACCGGATAAATTCAAAACTCTTAGAAAAGAGATAGATAATTTTTACTACGACCTTGATGAAGAAATACTGTGTAGAATTGTGACTGCTGAGACAAATAGAAACCAAACCTCGATAATACCTGTATTACCACAAAACTTGATAGGGCCTGCATTTGAATATTTTCATTCGGACACAGGTGGACATTTAGGAGTTATGAAAACGTTCCATAAGTTAAAACAATACTTTTACGTACAATCGGCACTGACAAAACTTAAAGAATTTGTAAGTACATGCGAAGCATGTAATTTGAGAAAAATCCCCCCAGCTTATCCAAATCCTCCAATGGGAAGGGTCCCGGTAGCAAAGTACCCCTTCGATATTATCTCATTTGACCTATACGGGACAAGTGGAGGCTTACCTGTTTCTAGCAGAGGCCATACGTGTATTCTTTCGGTTGTAGATCATTTTTCCGGATTTACTTTTGCAAAAGCATTAAAAAATCAAGGTGCTTATGCCACAAGTAAGGCATTAGCAAAAATATTTTTACAATTTGGCATTCCTAATAAAATTTTGAGCGACAACGGGAGCAATTTTGTTGCAAAAGTAACAAAAGATTTAATGAGTTTCCTAATATAGAGAAAATGGTGACAGCGCCGTACCATCCACAAGCTAATGGCAAAATAGAAAACAGACATAAAATATTTTCGAACGTTCTAAGTATTTATACGAAAGACAATAGGAGCGACTGGGATAAATTCTTACCTTATTTAACTAACGTAATCAACACTGCTTATTCCGAAACAACCAGAGACAATCCATTTTATTTACTTTTTGGTCGAGATTTTAGAATCCCGTATGATGAGATTATTGAATCTCGGCAATATTATAACGACTCAGAAGATTATAAACAAGAATTCATAAATAGGATGAGGAAAACTTATAAAATAGTTAGGCAAGAGTTGGAAAAATGTAAAATAAACCAAGAGCTAAGAAACCAACCCAAAGTTAAGGGGAATATAGATTTCAAAGTAGGAGACTTCGTTTACCTAAAGAACGAGGCAAAAACGGAAGGAAAAAAACTTTCCAACAAATATTCTGGGCCGTACAGAATAGTCAAAAAGTACGATAATGAATATACCTTTAAAATGGAAAACCCCGATAGTGGAAAAACTTACAAGGCGCATGTTAGCCGAATAAAAACAGCCAAATTTCCAGAGAGATGGGTATCCCATCCCTCTTCTACTGATTCGTCAGATTCGGAAAATGAGCCCCCTAGGTCAAGATTGGCAGAGCTAAAACCTTTCAATTTTAAACAAGATTATTTTGAAAATGAAAGTGATGAACAAAACTTTGAAGAATTTTTGGCTATGGAAAATCTAGTTGTTCCAGAGAAAAAATCCCTAATACCAGTAAGAATAAGAAACGCCAAAAACTCCAAAAAGTTATTCATCGGCGAGCGCGGAGATTTAGATTATACAATATCTCCAAAAAACCAATTCTTCCCCGATAGAATCTCGACCCCATGTCCCCCCAAAAGATTTCCAGACGATATGGTTTCCCCTACAACACCAATAGAAAGGCCCCTGTCTTTACAGGAGAATTAAACAGAGCTGTAGAAACCCCCGGTATTACTGTAAAGAAAACTCCTCCCAAAGATTTAACTAAAACAAACCTGCGAGAAGCTATGGATTTAATAAATTTTCCCATAAAAACGAGTCAAAGTACATTGCCCGGGAATAAAACTCCAAAGGATGACCAGCAAGGTCAATATCATGATATAACTGTGTCCAAGGTCAAACCTAAACACGACTGGACGTGGACTTCACGGAGGGAATCCCTATTGCAAAGAATGCCCCATCCCCCTGAAGACATGGCCTTCAAACAATGGAGGAACCCCGCAAAAACTATTGATTCCTCCCAAAGCTCTCAAGAATCTTTCAAATCCCCCGAGTTGAGAACTCAAGGCGAGGACTTAGAGAATAAACCTTCTACTTCCAGAGGAGTAGAAATTTACGAAGGAAGGGCAGGTGATACCTCAAAAAGTGCCACCTCTAAAAGTTCCAATCCGGATTCGTCGGAAACCAGTTCGAAGAGTCTGATGGTGAATCAGACCAAATAGTAGCTAAAGAAATAGGGAAATCAAGGCCGACCTCAGCAGCCGCACACGGGAAACAAACGAAATTAAAAGGCAAGAATTTTTGAAAAAACAATACAAAAAGTTTGACCTTATTTCGCTAGACAAACCGAAAAAGAAAAAACCGCAAGAAACAGAGGAGAAAATAACGACACAGTCAGGTAGAACGGTTAAAAAACCTGACAGATGGAAATATCCCTAATTAATGTAAAGACAAATTTCAAAGATATGAATTTAACACCATAATAAATTCAAAAGTGTGCAAGTAAAGTTAACCAAGTCAATATTAATGAAAAAAAAAAATAAATAAAATAAAATAATACGAGTAATGTCAAAACGTTGACGATCACAGAAAATAACCAAAGGTAGGAAGCTAGTGGTCTACTGAAAACGACAACTCGCGTTGGACCACGTCTTGTGGGAAGCCTGGGGAGGAACTCAAGGCCCATGATTGTTTTTTTTTGTAATTTTTTTTAAACGACCGTAGGAAGGGATATTTCTCAGTCCTTCAAGTGTAAGAAATTAGTATTTTTATGCCAATCAGGGCCAGTCAAAACAATACTTAAAGGTTGAATAGAAACTTCTGTGAGCTAGTTAAGTTTTCGTTTTTGGATCTGAATGCTTTGAAAGAGAAACAGAGAGTTTACTTTCTTATAGCTCCGAGGCGAAAAAAAAAAGAGAAAAAGCTTTTTAATTTCATTATATTATATCTATGACGTATGCTGTCCTACAGCTCTGTGTTAAACATTACTTCCAAAGAGAAACAGAGACATTAATGTCTTTAGCTCCTTGGCGAAAAAATTTAATTTCATTAGTTTATATCTATGACGTATACAATAACAGAGAGATCACTGTTCTATAGTTCTGTGACAAAAATGTCTTTAATTTCATTGGTTTATCTATGACATATCTTGTGCTCTAATTTCTGTGACATATATTTTCGCAAGTCAGTCACGTTATATCTTACCTATACTAACTCAGGTCCCCTCGGATTTTCTATGAAAAAAAATCGACCCATGCCCTAACCAAGATGGATATTATCCAAAACAAGAAATTATCAGTACAGAAGCGTCTAATTATATGAAATATTTTATCTTAGTGCAGATTATAATTATTTTAGGCCTACCAGTGTAATTATGCGCCGCAAGTTTGCTTATTCATGTGTTTCTTACTCGAGAAATATAATGTTTCTTACTCGAGTAATATATGTACCAATAGCCAACTATTGGTAACTATAACCAAACAACCTATGGTACGTTTATATGTAGAATTTTACGGCGGATGTGAAATTATATCTCAATAATAATATGTAAAATTTTAAAACCATTTAATCAGTTAAGATATATGGATTGAAACCCTGTGTATGTCCAATGGCGACTAAGTAAAACCCACAAGGAATTCCCTATTAATGTGAAGGTGTTTCTCGCTTAACGGATTCTAATAAGACTTTAATATAATATTTATTTATTTAGTGCTGAAGGATTTGCTCAAACAATAGCCTTCTAAAAAGATATTGATGTCAGTTCTTCATTATGCTTATATTCTTTGCCAAGCATCAACTGGAATCTACGCGAACAAGCTTGGAAATCCTGCATCTAATTACCTTATTCGAAAAGCGAATATGAGGCACCAATGTTGACTTGCAATTACGGAAAAATCCTGAGACTAAGAACCTCTGCATTTCAGCCGTTAAACCCGGAGCCCCATAAGAACGTCTAAGCCAAGAAATAGGGAAGACATCAGAAAACTAGTGGGTATAGAGGTCTCCACTAGTCCTTGTTATGTCTTGTTCCCTCATTGTAGTATCGTTTGCGTAAAACCGTGTGGTTATGACGCTGCAACATGCGTTTCTTAAACAGCACGGACTTGCGTGAACAATGAAGGCATGAAATAAGTCGTAAAATTAGACCTCAAACTTAATAATGTAGGGTAAATAACGTTTATTTAATAAGTATTGAAGAAGTATATAAGCCCTTTATCGATGTTTCCGTTCTCAAAACAAATTTGAAGACATCTCTATTTTAAATTTTTAGATTTTTGTTGAGAATACTAATATTAGTGTATTTATTTAATTCTATCTCATAGCTAAGAAATTATAACCCAATTAATGCGTGAATTATTGTATGTGTATTTACTTCAAAGAACATGTGATTCTGCCGCGTTGTTTTTATTACAGGAAAGTAAATGGACACTTTGGTCATTGAGTATTACAATAAGCTGCCCAGTACAGATACGACCCAGTAGCATCTATTTTCATCATAACTCAACCAACGAAGAGTACTCACCATAACTCCAGGCAAGTTTCATCCCAACTTCGTCTACGAAAACAACAGTTACCTTCGATCGTCGTTCTTCGACTATGAACCATATTATGTATCAGGTAACACTATATTTGAACCTCAGTATCAAGTGCTTTTAACGAACTATATAATCACATAAACGCTGAGAAACCCATCGGTCAGTACAAGATAAAAATACGTAACGATATCGCCGTTGATACTTACTATGACCCCAGAATAGTTTTACAGTATAGTGATGATTTATTCTGAGAAGCTAAACAAGATATGACGATATTAAACGATATTGGAAGTTAAATGATACTTAAAGACATTTGAAGATATTTGAAGAGAAATTAAAGACAATTGAAGTTTAATTCTGAGAACTCCATCGATCAGCACACGATAAACGATATTTGAAGTTAAATGACACTTAAAGACATTTGAAGATATTTGAAGCAGAAATTAAAGACAATTTGAACTTTAAATCTGAGAACACCATCGAGCAGTACAAGATAAACGATATTTAACGATATTTGAAGTTAAATGATAGTTGAAGATATTCGAAGTTGAAGTTAAAGACAATATATTAAGAGAGTCACTATAGTATGACGACAAACCCGTTTCAAAAGGCACAAATGAACAATTTTACGCGAGAATACATTCTCTATGTGCCTCAAAATCCTAAAAATGATATGCTGAGAAGAAAAACACCAACACCCGTAGTGGGAAGAATCATTTCCCAGTTGACTATTAGAACGATGTTTAACGGTCATTTCCCAGTTGACTATTGGGGAAAGCTTACCGTGTAAATACAACTAGACTCGAACTGTTCCATGAAGAAACCATAACGTAAGTGCTTCGAAATTTTCGCCAGGACAAAAGGAGTGAAGGACAGTAATTTACAACAAAAGGGTGTAGTACACTAAGGACACGAAAGGTGATGAATAGATGTGAAGCTACATGTTGTACTTCCTAATAACTTTGACAATTCAAAAATCCAATAGTGAAAGTGTTTTAATGTCATCAGTGAATATGATGAACCAAATATTGTATGTTATAAATCATTCATGTATGTACCACAAGTAGAATTAGGTGTAGTATTATCATGTCATTCATTTAATGTAGCGTAGATAGAATGTAGCATGCCATATAGACAGCAAAATCAAAAAAAAAGCCTTGTAAAAATTGAATAAAAAAAAAAAAAATCTTTAGTATAGTAGCTAGCCTAGAACCATGAATAATCTTAGTCCGGTAGATGAATTTTAGATAGGGATGTAGAATAAAATAAGAAAAGTAATAGAGAAAATTTTTAGCACTCCTGATTAAGCCATAACATATATATAAAATAATTATATAAAAAAAAAAAATAGTTAATAAATGGCGAACATTTAAAAAAGCCCAAAGGCGAGCAGTTACTAATGACGGGACGTCATTATTGATGGGAAGGGTGATATGTACCGGGAGTAAAACACGATGTATTTGAAATACCAAAATAAGTTCCTTCTTTCTAAAGATAATTCTGACTCCTATAATTAAGCTAAATCTAGTTTCAAAAATGAAAAAGTCCTTAATCAGCAAAGAAAAGAAACTGCAGTCTTTGGATTTCGCTAAGACAGTGAGCAATAAGAAAGGTGCTACGCACAATATTTCTAAGGAAGTTTAAACGATAAGAACCGTGTGAACGCCTAAATCATCAAAAATATTTAAGACGTATTATTGGACGAGGGTTCGCGTCCTTGGGCCACGTAAGCCAATGGCAGGCAGTCCCTACAGCGCAGGACGAAAGAACTGCGTTTGGGAGTGGGGTAAATGTGTTTTTTAATTTTAATCTTAAGTCAGACCTGATACGATTAGCACCGCAAATAATCTCGGTCACCATAATTGTCATTGAAGTAACCCGTTGCTGTACAACTAAGCATGTAAGTTCAATAAATCTATTGTTTTTTTTGTATGTATGTATTTGTTTCGTTTATATGTCTGCGTCTAGTCCGATAGTGGGTAATTAGTTCGCAAGTCTCCAAAGTAAATGCTCCCAGAGGAATCTGATCTCCAGATAGCTCAAGAAAGAAGAAGCCACATTTGTATGTCTACATATTCAATTTTCTCTCATTAATTGAGAGCGGCGCTAGCCTAGTTGACACAATCTCCAGCGCTATAAGTGGCGCTATAGGAGAAATTTCTATCACCACAGTAGCGAATCTTCCATTACCACAATATAAAATTCTTTTATCGCTACACTAGTTACCCAGTCACAGGTGACGTCCGCGATCCGACGGTTGAAAAAGAAGAATTCGGCAGGCATTGACCGTGTATCCGCCCTTCACTTTAGCCATTGCATCCTAATTCATGGGACACCTAATTCTTCTCTTTCAGATGATCTTCATCACTGGACTTGTACCATCGGCATTCAGTACTGGGTCGCTTAGGCCCGTCCTGAAGAAAGGAAAAAGTACTTCGGAATTTGCTTCGTTCAGACCGATCACAGTAGCACCAACGCTCTGCAAATTCTTTGGACTTCTGGTCATTGATGAAATCCAGGAAAAATGCTGGACTCCCACTTCCCAGTTTGGGTTCCAGAAGGGTCTTGGTTGCGGCCACGCCATTTCTGCCTAGGCTTCAGTCTTTAGTGACGCCGATGAATCAAAGGAGTCCATTGTTATAGGTCTACTTGACGTCCACCGTGCCTACGACTCACTTCTCCATGACCAACTCATTCTGGATATGGGAAAGAGATGTGTACAGAAGGACATCCCACTACCCATTAAAGACATGTACGACCACCTGCAGGCTGAACTCCTACTTCCTGGCCATGGTAGATCCCTCACTGAATATATACCAGAAGTGATGGTGTCTTACCGAGGGAATCCTGTAATCCCAGTAAAAAAGGGCGCTCGACAAGGATCAGCGACATCTTTTTTGTGCCTTTCATAACTGTATTATTTAGCCACAGTCTACTGTCGAGACAACATGTATAGCTCGTGGCATAGAGGTTAAAATGATAGCCTACGCCGATGACATTCTGAACCTCAGCCACACAGTCTCAGGTACAGAGACCACCTTCTCCACACTACAATCAAATTACAGACGCACTGGCCTTGAGTTTAACCCGCAGAACTCGGATATTCTTTTGTTCAACTGGGACCAAGAAGAGGTCTCGTCTCTGAGGCTGGTAGAACTGCCTGTAGCCCCTGTCCCCAGAATTGTTTACTTTGATCTACCAATTGGAAATAATCTCAAAACTACCAGCTCCCTTCTAATTGAACATCTCCGTAAACACCTGCATATTGCTAAGAGTAGAGTAGTTTCATCTAAAATCCGTTTCAACCATTTATTTCTGGCTCAACTTTATAACGCAGTATCCCTTCCCCATTTCCTGTATCTAAGCCCATTTTGGGGTATTTTTCCCGAGCCAGAGAAGCTCAGATCCGCGTTTTTTAAGCATGCAAAGTTCTTGCTGCGGCTCCCGCCGTGGACAAGAAATTCGCACCTTGTTAAAAATTTTAAAATTGCGGATCCGATGGCAGCTATAATTGAACAAATTAAACAGTACAACGAGAAAGTTTCTTCCCACCCTTGGTACTGTCTGCTACGGCAGTGAATCGCTGTCCATTTAATTTTGTTCGCCTTAGTGCCTCGTTCTTTCTTTTTTCTTTCGTTTATAGTCCGTCTGTGTTTTCCTTTGGCTGTAGACGGCTTACAAATAAATAAAGACTTAATTAAAAATGGTGAAAGCCTTTCCTACCTCCAATCTAGGAAGTGAGATTTTATAATTTTTTCGTCGATTGCTTATTTAAATAAGTTAGCTGTAATTGCGTTAACATTGTAATTGTTAATTTCAATTTGAATGATGATTTAGTCTCTTTTCCTAAGAGTCCAATTTATGTGACGCTGGTTATTCTGAATCTTGGTGTCAATTTTCTCTGATGATATATTGTGTATACTACTAATAATTTAACTGTTTATTAATTATCCATTCTTTTAAGCATTTTGTTTTATGTAATGAAGTAAAAAAAAAAAATCCGTGATTGAATAATTTCCTTGTTTTTGATTTTTATGAATATCTGAGTAAATTTGTGAGAGTGATCTGAATTCAAGACCAGCGGACGAAAGTGTCGTTTAATTGTTTTTGTCGTCTCTTGTCATATTTAGACTAGTTGATGTGATTATCTACTGTATATCTTTGACTCACTGATGATTATTTGGTTTAATTTTTTACCAATTGCGGCTTGATGCAACGATGCTCATATTGCTTATGTTTGTTCAGTACTTGGGAGTTTAAAAAGTAAAATATGTTACGTACCTGCAGTGCAGTGTTTAATTGAGTTTTTGTTTCTCGTCTTTGTAATTTGTTCTCGTTTTTTGTTCTGAGTTTTTGTTCTGAGTTTTTGTTTCTCGTCTTTGTAAAATGTGTTTTTTTTTCTTTCTTTTGTTTGTTTGTGTTTTTTCGTTTTCAGTGATACTCCGTCTTTTATACCATTTTTTGACGGGTAATAAATAAACAATAATAATAATACATATATACAATTCTTGTTCGTTTAACAAGATTATGGGTAATTAAATATTTGTTCGTATTTCGGTGTGGAAAAACGTAACTACCTTGGGAAAATCCGTTTAGGAACTAGGTTTTTGAAAAACATTTTTCCTATGAATAATGTCACAAATATTCAGACGTCCAACACCCTTGTTTTACTTTCAGCAGTGAATAAAAAAATAAATTTTTTGAAAATGGAAAAAATGAAATGAAATTGGAAAAGAGATAAAAAAAATGTCTTTCTTTTCACTGAGCGAAGCTTTGTCCTCTGGTACTTAAAAATAAAATTCAAATCTGGTTCCACGGCCATTTTCTCAACTGGAAGCGAAATTACTCAAGGAGTAATGAGTACAATTATGAGTACATGATGTGAGTACAAATTATGAGTACAAGAGCTCGTACTCGCTCCGCGCATTCCCTCCAGTCTTCACTCGTTCCAAGATGAATCCAGTGAAAGGAAGCCAAATATTTTAGATTTCAATGCTTCCTAGACAAAGCTTCTTAATGAAGCTTCTTAAGTTTTTTTTTATGAAGGCTTTGGCGGTAAATTTGTCTAAGTTTCAATTAATTCGCTAGTTGAAAGATGAAAATATCATTGGATTTACTACCCAACGCCCTTTCAGACTATAATAATTACCACCGTGTAATTGCGTCCCAGATCGTTTTTGTGTCCTGCCCAGCATTTTAAGATGGTGTTGCCATGATGAAATTATAAATACCTCGCAAATTTGAGTTTTGGACTTCAAGTGATTGCTTAAACAGCAATCTACAGTATTCCAGTGCCATGTTAATGCTAGAGAAATAAAAAAGAAAAAAAGATGACATATCAGCATTTCCAGCTCTTTTTAAAAAAACAATAAATTTGTTTCCGCAATAAACTGTCACTATTAAGATGAATCGAAGTAATAGTTATCATTTCTGAATCAGCATTAACTGAAAATTTGTCTTATGAGACAGTTTTTTAACATGTTTTTAAGCTTTTGGCTATTTTGGGTAGTTGTTTCCACTGGTACTAGATTGCAGTTGTTGCTATACTTAAATCAAAAAAACAAATTTTTTCAACTGAAAGTAAGGAGCAAAAATTAAAACGAACAAAAATTATTCCGTATATGGAAGGGGCTACCCGCTCCTCAATACCCCGTTCTTCATGCTAAAGTTTTTTATCACTTTAAAAAGCTTCTTATTCTAACTAAACAGCTCTTATGTTTCAGGAGTCATTCTTAAAGAGTTGCGACAAAGAGTCAAGCTTATCTGACAAAAAAAAGTGAACTACATTTTTTAGTTATATTATTGATTTAAGGAGAGAGAGTTGAGTTCAATGGGGTTGATTTGAATGGGGGTTGATTTAAATGGGGGTTTAGTTAAACAAGGGTTGATTTGCAGTGGCGATGAGTTAAATGAGAATTGAATTGCCCGGGTATTGAGTTGAATGAGGCTGAGTTAAGTGGGGGCTGAGTTGATTGAGAATCAAGCTGCATGTGGGTTGAATTGAATGGGGTTAAGTTGAATTGGGGTTGAGTTAAACGGGGGTTGGGTTAGACGGTAAAGTAAAGGAAAATGCTTTGCCATCTATGAACGATATTTTTAAGTAACTAGCAAAGACTAGGTAGTGAAAATGTTACTTGTAGTTCTTTACTTTCAATACTCAGCACCACTGCCATGATATACGGATATGGGCTCCACCGCAGTGATACCGAATCATAGGAAATAAAAAAAGTAGAAGGAGGAATTAAGAAATTTAGTCTTGGGGATTGGATTTTCAAGGCTTTTTCTCTACATGCATCTAAAATAAATGTGGTTTTATTTTGGATGGTATCTGGAATATAGCTGTGCCATCTATAAACTGTATTTTGAATAATTGATAAGATGTCGTTGCCTTGTGACAAACAGTAAAACATTTCTCTGAATTATCTGCGTCGACAGCATTTTAAGTTGGATACTTTTGCGGGTAAAGCAAGATCATTGGCTATATTCTACGAGAATAATAAGTTCAAAACTTTAAAAGAATTTTTTTTTCGCTCTACTTAAGTCGTTCTACTTTTTTAGTCGCTATCCCTGACATAAAAATTCATGGAGATCCATTTAAAAAAAAACTACTTGTGCGTTTGTGTCGCTTTTAAGGTTTTAATGACTAAATTTAAATTAAAATAAAATTAATGTCATTTTATGATGTAAAACACAAGAGCTCTAAGTGGAATCAGAAATAATTGCCTATAATGTGTCAAAATCTGCCAATAAACTGCATTTTCTAACTGAGGAGTGTAATTTGATATTTGGTATGCCAGTGTAGTTTTAACTAGACATTGAAAATACATCCCTATGTAGATATATGTAAATTAATACAGAAATATACTAAAGTAAACATGTTTTTATGTGTTTGATTATCCTTGGGGAGAAGTCCATGGATTGAATTCTCTTATTTTTGCTGATCTATTTGCTTTCTTGACAAGGTTGAACAATAGGGAAACTACTCAAGCCTTGTAGCGTGTCTGAGGAGTAGAAGTAGTAATAGTAGTAGTAGCAGTATTAGGGGTACCAGCATACACATATTGCCTTTTAGTTAGATGAACATTCCCTTCAAAATGCCCTGAAAGTTTCAGCTCCAGCTCGGTGTGTCTGTTTTTTTTTAAGTGAAAACTTAAAGCATATAAATACCTTTAGTTATCCTATTGAGACTGCGTTGAACCCCCTTCGTGGCTTCCAGAATCATCCTAAGAACAGGACAATGCGTGGCTGGGGTCTGTTTGGCCATACATGGAAGACAGAAGCCAATAGAAGCATTTGGTCCAAGAGCTTCCTGATTTTTTTTTTCTGAGTTCTTTGCTTCAGTTCAGCTACTAGGCGTTGTTGTTTCCTCTATATCCAACCCATCTGATTACTGGGACTTGAAACCCGAGTGGAAGTTCACCATAGCCTATAGTAAATATGCAGATGATACTGAAGAATCAAAAAAGCTAGGCCTTTCTGTTATTGTCGCAGCTGATATGAACTGTAGCCTTTGCGACAATAACAAATTTAGGATAGAGATCCCTCTTAGTTCGTACCCTCACCCTTTGTCACGGAGGATGACGGTGAAATTAAGTATGAACATAATAGCAGCTCTATATACTACCTTGACTTTACTCTCAACAAATTTGGTTTGCAACTGATCCCAACTCGCGTAGAGCTCGTGTAGACAAAATGCTGTTGCCGATCTCTATGTAATTTGTTTTTAGTATTGGCTGTTTACGAGATGACCTGATTTTTTTATGCACCAAACAACCAGGAAGGGTTCAGAGAGGTCAGAAGTAGTGAAAATGTGTGTCGCCTCATTTCTAATACTCTTTCAGAGAGTGATCAACCAGTGAATTTATAGTTACTTTGCGTTTAGATGTAAGACACGCGTTCAGCTCCTTCGCCAGTCCCCTTCGTCTCCAGTTGCTGTAAAGTGCATGTAATCCTAGTTTTGGCAAAACGGTAGTCCTAATTTTCCGTAATTTGTATCAAAAACTTAAAGTGAAGATTAAGATAAGTCCACAGAATGAGGTGTATTTCTCTTCGCTGTTATTGCAGTCCAAAAAAGGATCCGTGAAGGAGCTATCTCTTCACTGACTTTTTAAAATAGCCTTGCAGTTGAAGAAAGTTTTTTTTTCTTTATTTTCGTCTAGCTTTGCCACTTTTGAATTTTGCTGATGATATTTTGGATTGAAATCGTTCTTTTTCCCTTTTTGAAGAAAACTTGTGTTAAAATGTTTTTATGTGAACATTGGCCTTTTTTCAATGAGACTAAAACTGAGTTTATCTTTAATTTTGGTGTACTTGAACTCATTTTAATAATTGTTAGATTTCTTTCGAGTTTAGCTCCCTGTTGGCTTTATTTAATTATTTGTGTTGTTTATATTTGTATGAAATACAATTTATCTATCTATCTTTCTTTTTGATTGTAGAGGATGTAGTCCTACATCTGAAGTAAAACTCGGTGGCAAGATAATAAAGCCTTCATTCGGTTAAGTCTATCACGGTCTACTTATTGGTTTTGACGTTATTTCGATGCTTACAAGTCGAATCAGTTCTAGAAAATGAGACACACTTTCATTGGTATGGCTTAAATATGGTATCTCTTTGTAAAAGAAAAACTATAATAGTTAAAATGTATGGTCAACATAGGAAAAATTTGTCAACCAGCACGAGACCATCAAAGCGCACAAGCTATGAATTATATAAAACACGAAAAAAATTTGGCACACACTCTTCAAATTAGAAAAATCTCGAACAATATATGGTATTGTCTAGTCAAAAGCAAACATATTATAATAATTAAAATATGGTCAACAGAAGAAAAATTTCGTCGACGAGCGAAAAAATGTTATCAAAACACGCAAGCTAAGAATTATCAAAGGCACGAGCAAAACCCAGCACAAAACTTCACAAATAACGTTATGACCTAGAGTAAACCGGTTTAAGTTTTGAAACTTTCAGTTCAAAAGTTCAAAATGAACTTTGATTTTCAAAGTTCATTTTGGATTTCTTTCGTTGAAATGTAAGAGTTGGAACATTTCAATAGTGTTTTGATATGGTTTACCTTGTCACAGTTACATTCTCTTGATTTTTCAAAGTTCATTTTGGTTTTCTTTCGTTGAAATGCAAGAGTTGGAATATTTCAATAGTGTTTTGTCATGGTTTACCTTGTCACACTTACATTCTCTTAATTTTTCAAAGTTCATTTTGGTTTTTTTTTTTCGTTGAAATGCAAGAGTTGGAATATTTCAGTAGTGTTTTGTCATGGCTTACCTTGTCACAGTTACATTCTCTTAATTTTTCAAAGTTCATTTTGAATTTCTTTCATTGAAATGCAAGAGTTGGAATATTTCAGTAGTGTTTTGTCGTGGTTTACCTTGTCACAGTTACATTCTCTTGATTTTTCAAAGTTCATTTTGAATTTCTTTCATTGAAATGCAAGAGTTGGAATATTTCAGTAGTGTTTTGATGTGGTTTACCTTGTCACAGTTACATTCTCTTGATTTTTCAAAGTTCATTTTGGTTTTCTTTCGTTGAAATGCAAGAGTTGGAATATTTCAGTAATGTTTTGTAGTGGTTTACCTTGTTACACTTACATTCTCTTATTTTTTCAAAGTTCATTTTGGAATTTCTTTCGTTGAAATGCAAGAGCTGGAATATTTCACTAGTGTTTTTGTCATGGTTTACCTTGTCACAGTTACATTCTCTTAATTTTTCAAAGCTCATTTTGAATTTTTCTCATTGAAATGCAAGAGTTGGAATATTTCAGTAGTGTTTTGTCGTGGTTTACCTTGTCACAGTTACATTCTCTTAATTTTTCAAAGTTCATTTTGAATTTCTTTCGATGAAATGTGAGAGTTGTAATATTTCAATAGTGTTTTGTTGTGGTTTACCTTGTCAGAGTTACATTCTCTTAATTTTTCAAAGTTCATTTTGAATTTCATTCATTGAAATGCAAGATTTGGAATATTTCAGTAGTGTTTTGTCATGGTTTACCTTGTCACAGTTACATTCTCTTAATTTTTCAAAGTTCATTTTGAATTTCTTTCGTTGAAATACAAGAGTTGGAATATTTCAGTAGTGTGTTTCGTCATGGTTTACCTTGTCACAGTTACATTCTCTTAATTTTTCAAAGCTCATTTTGAATTTTCCTCATTGAAATGCAAGAGTTGGAATATTTCAGTAGTGTTTTGTCGTGGTTTACCTAGTCATAGTTACATTCTCTTAATTTTTCAAAAGTTTATTTTGGATTTCTTTCATTGAAATGCATGAGTTGGAATATTTCAGTAGTGTTTTGTTATGGTATACATTATCAAAGTTACATTCTCTTGATTTTCAAAGTTCATTTTGGATTTCTTTCGTTGAAATGTAAGAGTTGGAATATTTCAATAGTGTTTTGATATGGTTTACCTTGTCACAGTTACATTCTCTTGATTTTTCAAAGTTCATTTTGGTTTTTTTTCTTTCGTTGAAATGCAAGAGTTGGAATATTTCAATAGTGTTTTGTTATGGTTTACCTTGTCACACTTACATTCTCTTAATTTTTCAAAGTTCATTTTGGATTTTTTTCGTTGAAATGCAAGAGTTGGAATATTTCAGTAGTGTTTTGTCATGGCTTACCTTGTCACAGTTACATTCTCTTAATTTTTCAAAGTTCATTTTGAATTTCTTTCATTGAAATGCAAGAGTTGGAATATTTCAGTAGTGTTTTGTCGTGGTTTATCTTGTCACATTTACATTCTCTTTATTTTTCAAAGTTCATTTTCAATTTCTTTCATTGAAATGCAAGAGTTGGAATATTTCAGTAGTGTTTTGATGTGGTCTACCTTGTCACAGTTACATTCTCTTGACTTTCAAAGTTCATTTTGGATTTCTTTCGTTGAAATGTAAGAGTTGGAATATTTCAATAGTGTTTTGATATGGTTTACCTTGTCACAGTTACATTCTCTTGATTTTTCAAAGTTCATTTTGGTTTTCTTTCGTTGAAATGCAAGAGTTGGAATATTTCAATAGTGTTTTGTTATGGTTTACCTTGTCACACTTACATTCTCTTGATTTTTCAAAGTTCATTTTGGAATTTCTTTCGTTGAAATGCAAGAGCTTGAATATTTCACTAGTGTTTTGTCATGGTTTACCTTGTCACAGTTACATTCTCTTAATTTTTCAAAGCTCATTTTGAATTTCTCTCATTGAAATGCAAGAGTTGGAATATTTCAGTAGTGTTTTGTCGTGGTTTACCTTGTCACAGTTACATTCTCTTAATTTTTCAAAGTTCATTTTGAATTTCTTTCGATGAAATGTGAGAGTTGGAATATTTAAATAGTGTTTTGTTGTGGTTTACCTTGTCAGAGTTACATTCTCTTAATTTTTCAAAGTTCATTTTGAATTTCATTCACTGAAATGCAAGATTTGGAATATTTCAGTAGTGTTTTGTCATGGTTTACCTTGTCACAGTTACATTCTCTTAATTTTTCAAAGTTCATTTTGAATTTCTTTCGTTGAAATACAAGAGTTGGAATATTTCAGTAGTGTTTTGTTCTGGTTTACCTCGTGACAAATACATTTTCTTGATTTTTCAAAGTTCATTTTGAATTTCTTTCGTTGAAATGCAAGAGTTGGAATATTTCAGTAGTGTTTTGTTGTGGTTTACCTTGTCAAAGTTACATTCTCTTAATTTTTCAAAGTTCATTTTGGATTTCTTTCGTTGAAATGCAAGAGTTGGAATATTTCAGTAGTGTTTTGTTGGGGTTTACCTTATCACAGTTACATTTTCTTGATTTTTCAAAGTTCATTTTGAATTTCTTTCGTTGAAATGCAAGAGTTGGAATATTTCAGTAGTGTTTTCTCATGGTTTACCTTGACACAGTTACATTTTCTTGATTTTTCAAAGTTCATTTGGATTTCTTTCCATGAAATGCAAGAGTTGGAATATTTAAGTAGTGTTTTGCTGTAGTTTACCTTGTCACAGTTACATTCTCTTGATTTTTCAAAGTTCATAGTTGGAATATTTCAGTAGTGTTTTGTTGTGGTTTACCTTGTCACAGTTACATTCTCTTGATTTTTCAAAGTTCATTTTGGTTTTCTTTCGTTGAAATGCAAGAGTTGGAATATTTCATTAGGGTTTTGTTGTGGTTTACCTTGTCACAGTTACATTCTCTTGATTTTTCAAAGTTCTTTTTGGAATTTCTTTCGTTGAAATGCAAGAGTTGGAATATTTCAGTAGAGTTTTGTTATAGTTTACCTTGTCACAGTTACATTCTCTTGATTTTTCAAAGTTCATTTTGAATTTCTTTTGTTGAAATGTAAGAGTTGGAATATTTCAATAGTGTTTTGTCATGGTTTACCTTGTCACTGTTACATTCTCTTGATTTTTCGAAGTTCATTTTGAATTTTTTTTTTCGTTGAAATGCAAGAGTTGAAATATTTCAGTAGTGTTCTGTCATGGTTTACCTTGTCACAATTACATTCTCTTGATTTTTCAAAGTTCATTTTGAATTTTTTTCATTGAAATGCAAGAGTTGGAATACTTCAGTGGTGTTTTGTCGTGGTTTACCCTGTTACAGTTACATTCTCTTGATTTTTCAAAGTTCATTGAAATTTCTGTCAATGAAATGCAAGAGTTGGAATATTTCAGTAGTGTTTTGTTATGGTTTACCTAGTCACTGTTACATTCTCTTGATTTTTCAAAGTTCATTTCGGATTTCTTTCATTGAAAAGCAAGAGTTGGAATATTTCAGTAGTGTTTTGCCGTGATTTACTTTGTCACAGTTACATTCTCTTGATTTTTTAAAGATAATTTTGGTTTTCTTTCGTTGAAATGCAAGAGTTGAAATATTTCAGTAGTGTTTTGTTGTGCTTTACCTTGACACAGTTACATTTTCTTGATTTTTGTTAGGTTAGGTTAGGTTAAGTTAGGTTAGGTTAGGTTAGCCTACGTACGCGCGCGTACGTAGGCTAACCTAACCTAGCCTAACTTAACCTAACTTAACCTAAGGGACATTACGAAAGGAACTTGCTCTGAAATGCCTTTTGAAAAGTATTTCTTGGTGTTGAGGTATCCAAAAAGCTGTAAAGTAAAGTTGTGGGTGAAAAGGATGGATGCTTCAAATTGTAAAATGGGTTTAGAAGGGACATTAAGAAAAAAAGTTGCTCTGAAATGCCTTTTGAAAAGTATTTCTCGGTGTTGAGGTATCCAAAAAGCTATAATGTAAAGTTGTGGGTGAAAAGGATGGATGCTTCAACTTGTAGAATGGGTTTAGAAGGGACATTAAGAAAAAAGTTGCTCTGAAATGCCTTTTGAAAAGTATTTATCGGTGTTGAGGTATCCAAAAAGCTGCTAATGTAAAGTTGAGGTGAAAAGGATGGATGCTTCAACTTGTAAAATGGGTTTAGAAGGGACATTAAGAAAAAAAGTTGCTCTGAAATGCCTTTTGAAAAGTATTTCTCGGTGTTGAGGTATCCAAAAGCTGTAATGTAAAGTTGTTGGTAAAAAGGATGGATGCTTCAACTTGTAAAATGGGTTTAGAAGGGACATTAAGAAAAAAAGTTGCTCTGAAATGCCTTTTGAAAAGTATTTCTCGGTGTTGAGGTATCCAAAAAGCTGTAATTTAAAGTTTTGGGTGAAAAGGATGGATGCTTCAACTTGTAAAATGGGTTTAGGATGGACATTATGAAAAGAACTTGTTCTGAAATGGTGTTTTGAAAAGTATTGCTTGGTGTTGAGGTATCCAAAAAGGTAGTATAGTAAAGTTGTGGGTGAAAAGGATGGATGCTTCAACTTGTAAAATGGGTTTAGAAGGGACATTAAGAAAGTAACTGCTCTGAAATGTCTTTTGAAAAGTATTTCTTGGTGTTTTGGTGTCCAAAAAGCTGTAAAGTAAAGTTTTGGTGAAAAAGATATGTACTTCAACTTGGAAAATGGGTTTAGAAGGGACATTAAGAAAGTAACTTGCTCTGAAATGTCTTTTGAAAAGTATTTCTTGGTGTTGAGGTATCCAAAAAGCTGTAAAGTAAAGTTGTGGATGAGAAGGATGGGAACTTAAACTTGCAAAATGGGTTTAGAAGGGACATTAAGAAAATAACTTGTTCTGAAAAGATATAATAAAGCCTTAAAAAAGTATTAAAAAATGGGGAGGGGGACTCTTTGGGGGCCTGGGGGAGGCATTAGGGGGTCTGGGGGACCCTTGGGGGCCGGGTGGTCCTTTGGGGACCCGGGAGGACCCTTGGGGGTCCGGAGACCCTGGGGGGCCGGGTGGTCGTTTGGGGCACCGGGGGCCCTTTGGGGGGCCCGGGGGACCCTTTGGGAGCCCGGGGGAACTTTTGGGGGCTGGGGGCTTTCTTCGGGGTTGGGATAGGGGGATCGGAGCCCTTTGGGGTTGGGTATGGGGATCGGAGCCCTTTGGGGTTGGGGTAGGGACCTCACGACACTGTTCAAATGGATCTTGTGTATTATAACGACCACAGAGTTTCACCCTCAAATCCTCTTCTAAAACGTCTTCTAAAATCATCTTTTAAAATGTCTCTAACTGTTTCGCCGAAATAATTCCCTAAAATGTCTACAACGGTTTCGCTCAAATAACCCTAAACGTAATTTCAGCGTGTTCCTTTTGTTTTTGGCATCCCTGCGCTGTCACATCTCAAATAATCTGGGAAACCCTTTCCCGCGTTAATCTCTTCATCTCTAAGATCAAAACATTCGCCGGAGTTTCTTGGAGAATTTTTCCGGGGCGAAGTTTATTAATATCTTTGGTTTTCATCCAGAAGAATTGTTTCTGGACGAAGTTTTTTTAATGTCTTTGGTTTTCATCCAAGAGAATTGTTTCTGGGCGAAGTTTTTAATGTCTGACAGATGATGTCATGGTTGATTGATTTGTCAAGAAAGGGGAATTAATTTGTTGTTTCTAATGGGAATTGTTGATTCACGAAAGGGGAATTGAGGTCATTGACCCACTTTGATTACGCAATCAATTTCTCGGAAACGTGTTCTTCCTAGGGACTCTATGCCCATATATGGACCCCCCTTGTAGTCAATAAGGCCTTTCTACTAACAGATTGTAGGAATCCCAATGAGCGGTAGTGCCAGTCCGTTTATAACTGACCTGTTTTTAAGGCAACTAGAATATGAATATACGACAAATAAAAATAGCCCAAGGAATGCAAAATATTCTCTTTGAAATAATAAAAGATATCTCGACGACCTTCTGATTGCTGACAATAATAAATTAGTTTTTAAAATATATAATAAAACTGACGATTTTAATTTTGAAGTATTTAATTTCCCATTCCTCAAAAGTAATATACATTCAAATGTCACTTATTCAGCCTTTTATTGCCAACTATTTAGGTATGGAAGAATTTGAAGTAACTACACAGATTTTAAAAATATATGTCAAACCCTTAGCCAAAAATTAATCTTAAGAGGTTATTCTGCCAATAAAATTAGTTGGCATTTTAAAAAAAAAGTTAGTTTTCTGTATACCGAACTTTTAGGTCAATACACAAAGAATTATCAAGAAATATTAAAGGATATTTTAATGGAATTGCTCTTTCCTTTTTCTTTTGAGGTTTTTGTATATATACAGAGTTTCCAGACTAACTAGAAGGGCATTAAATGTATTATTGGTTCCAGGAGCGAATAAAACATTTTTGTTTTATAACCCAGCTCAGACCCTAATGTCTGTCTTTGTGCTAATCGCATTTTGTAGGTATATATTTTTTCAACAATTTAACTAATAGGCATGTATTTCAGAAGTTTTACCTAATATAGGGATATCATAAAAGAGCTTTATGGTAGACGCTCCACCTCGCCGGGCAAGAAATTATAACGCGTCGAAACCCAGTAAGGCAGGAGGATCCCTAATGGGAGGTAATCACTTGGAAATATTTAGTTATATTTAAGGTGTTTTTGCTTGTAAACTTACATTTATTAATGACGACTTTGCATGGATTTGGACATTTCGATCTGGTTAACAATTCGGTTATATTGTTTTGTCCTAGGTAATAAGATAGATAAGTAAAGGTAAGAACTCGTTCAAGTGCTCATTTAGCTCAATTGCTGGATTAGGAAGACAGTTTCTTTTTTTTTCTTTTTTTTTAACCAAGTAATTACCTCTATTACATTATATATATGTATATATATATATATATATATAATATATATATATATATATATATATATATATATATATATATATATATATATATATATATTATATATATATATATATATATATATATATATATATATATATATATATATATATATATATATATATATATATATATATATATATATATATATATATACACGAGACGTGTTTTCTTAGTTGGGTTCTTTTGAACATAAGTTTACAACGAAAGATTATTTCAAAAATGTAAAAATTTGTTTTTAGACAGCACATAAGTTACTCTATTTTTCAGCATAGTTACTAATTTTTTTCAAACACTGATCATACTGATCACAACGGTTGCTACTGAGGTGGCAGATGGTTGAACTGCAGACGAAACATAGGTTTTGCATATGACACTCAAATAAGGGCAAGAGAAAATGGAATGGAAACACCACACTCTGCTGAAAATTCGAAGGTCGAACACACTCTCTTCCAGCACAAAATCATGTCGCCGGTGTTTTTGGAATAGGCATGGACAAAAACTACTTTTTCTTCCAACGATTTCTCCAGTCCATATTTTTGGTTTTCAAAAGTATGGTAGGTATTCATCATCGCTGTCATTTTCAATTTGTTTGGATCGTTACACCTTGGCTTACCTTTCGTCATTAGCAAATACGTATCGCCGAACCTTTGTTTTTTAGCAAAGGTATGGGGCACGCGGCAGGCTTCTATATATAGATTTTCACTGTCACTTGCCTTCTAAACGCAGACTATTTGAGCCTTTTCTTGATGCCATGAAGTCCAAATTGACCTCAAAGTATAAGTGGTGCCCTTGTAAAATTACATTTTTTATTGGCCTTCTTCAGTACAGAAATGTCACTCGTTTGGCACTTTCAAGAGGATTCTTAAGGACCATTTAGTTAAGAATCAAACTGAATAATTTTTTTTTTTTTTTTTTTTTTTTTTTTTTTTTTTTTTTTTTTTTTTTTTTTTTTTTTTTTTTGTGGAGTTGATGTCCCCTGAATGGTTAGTTTGTTTTATGGTGGTTTTCTCTGCGCTATGACTCCCAGGCCTCAGGTATGATTATCATTTTTATTGGTGAAACTTGTATAGTTCACTAAGGAGTAGCATTCATGAAGATAGGTTAAATTTTATTGCTTTCGCACCATTTTATTACAGTTCAATAATTATAGTCTGTTTCGACGACAGGAATTCGCTTATAGTAATATTTTTTTTTTTTTTTTTGAGTCTATTTAATATAATTAATTAATTTAGTTTATTTATTCTAATTTTTTCTATAGTTTCTATTTTATTTATATTTTCTTTTCTTCTCTCTCCTTTCTCCGTTGCCTCCTCCTCGAACTCCCATTCTTAAGACAAAGTTTAAGTTGTTTTTTTTTTTTTTTACTAAAACTTTTTATATGTAATTAATGCAGTCACTTACTGACGAGAAATGTTGTTGCTTGGTAGTCCCCTGCTTAGTTTTTGATTTTTGGATTTATTTTTTTTTTGCTTCTTTTTTTTTTATGTGGATCATTGTATTTTATGATTTTTTTTCTTATTTTTTTATTTATTTTTTTTTGTATATTATATTTTTTTTCTTCTGTTGAGTCTCTTAAAGGTTTGAATGTATGATGTTGAAAATGTTTCTGTTTTTTATGTATTTGTTTCATTTTTGTTTCCCCTGTTTTTTCCTGGCCATAGAGCCTTACGGGGGAGTTTATATTGTAGTGTATTTTGTTCAGTTTATTGATTGAATAAATTGATTGATTGATTGATTGATTGATTGGACCTTTAACTTTTGCCTCGGCTTGTCTTTAGTCATTATGAAAGACATATCGCCGAACCTTTGTTTCTTTTAATTGTTCAGGTGGTGAGACAAAAACTTTTTTTCTTCCAACGATTCATCTAGCCCGGGTTTTGGATCTTACAAGGTATGGAAGGCATTAACGACCACCTTTGTTTCTTTTATTTGTTCAGGTGGTGGGACAAAAAAATCTTCTTTTGCCTTGGCTTGTCTTTTGTCACTATGAAAGACATATCGCCAAACCTCTGTTGGTTTTAATTGTTCAAATGGTGGGAAAAAACTTATTTTTCTTCCAAAGATTTATCCAGTCCATATTTTTGATTTTCAAAGGTATGGGAGATATTGATGATCTTATCCTTGTCAAAATCCAAAACCCGATCATCATTGCCATCATTTTCAATTTGTGTGCTTCGTTACACCTCGGCTTATTTTTCGTCATTACAAAATACATATCGCCGAACCACTGTTTTTTTTAACAAAGGTATAGTAGGCATTGATGACCTTATCAATGTCAAAATCCCAAACCCAATCATCATCGCTATCATTTTCAATTTTGACACGTTTTGATTTTGGCTGTCAAGGTTGATTTTCATTGACTCGCTGCTCCTCATTTTCATTTTTGCCTCCCTCACTTTTTAGTAATGACCTTTGCTTTAGCTGCCCGTATAGGTATTGTCGCAGTTGATGGTCCAGATTGTCAAATTTCACATTTTATCACGTTTGACGGTTCAGGTGTTGGTTCCAAAGAACCCTAGTTCAAAGTAACTGCAACTGCAAATTTCCGTTTTTTGGGCCTTTCAACAGACATTATATTATATAAATAACTGCTGCGTTAGAAACCCAAAAATCTTATTTATGCTATTCATGAAATCATAACGATGCCGTTTTCAAGAAAAAATACATTAATACATACACAATTATTACTCTCATATAAAAATATTATATATACATATGTACACGGCTTCGCCGCCGGGCCCCAGCAGTGCTGGGCCAGCACTCGGAACGTGGCAGGCTTCTATATATGGGATTCTTATTGTCACTTGTCTTCTAACCGCAGACGTAAGCCTCCTCTTGATATCATGACGTCACTATAGGTTCATTACAACCACCCTGGGAAAAATACGAATTCTTCCTTAAAGTCCAGACCTATTTAGATCTTTTTAGGGGCCACTCTTCCTCACTTTCTCGCTGTCGCTTGTAATTCTCTCTGCCACTTATCTTTTAACCGCAAATTTGTTTGTTCTCGCTGTGGCATATCTTTTAGCGGCATTTTTCTTCGTTCATTACTTTTATTTCTAATTCTTTCTACTCCTTGCTGTCGCATGTATTGTAACCTCATGTTTCTTTGATCTTCATATCTGCTTTGACTTGTTTTAATTCTTGCTGCCGATTATCTTTGAACCGGATATTTCTTTGTCTTCACTTTTATTTTTGACTCGTTGTAATATTCGCTGAAAAAACGTCAGTCATATGATATTTCTTGTCAATCATTTGTTTCTTGTGTAATTTTGCCTGCATCATAGACACTGAGAACGATGCGACCACTACTAAGGCAGATGTGACGTTTTTGTGGGCTTTTGAATGTATTCATAAATACCACGTCGCTTACACAAATATTTTTTTTCAAAAACTCAGGCTTTTAACGAATTTTTTCAAACTTCTGACCTGTATAGGAGTAGTAACCTATTAGGCACTTTCAACCCTACATTCAACCCTACAAGAATATGGTCAAAAGTGTATACAATATGAACGGTACAAGAAACTGTTTTTTTTTTGATAAGAATTGCACAATGAATGTATCGTTTGACGTAGACATTTTTATGAGCCAATCAGAGGTTGTTCAATATACGATAACTTGATTTGTGGTTGGGGTTTGAATAAAAAGAATGGTTTTCACTACAATTCATATTAGTAAGAGAATTGAATTCAGAGAGAAATAGTTTATTTGGGAGGATATTAGTAGAGAAAATGCATTTACATTATTGGAGTAGAGAAAAAAAAATTGGTGCATTTACATTATTCGAGATTAATGATGGAGCCGACAGCAGCAGCAACGATATACGAGTACCCAATGTGGCTGTGGAAATAACCGCTGGCTGTAGACTATGCCTTGAATGGGACAGTATGTATGCTAGATACGTTATATCATTAAGCAAGTTTAAGCAGGAGGAGCAACTATGTTTTGCTGGAAAAGTGAATATTCTCCATATAAATAAACTTCGGTCAGCATTAGATGTCCTATCGAAATATATTGATGAGAACAAAATGCATCAGTGAATATTATTATTGTAATTATGTTCAATAAAATTGTTTCTAAATCAAAGGTATTTTTCTTTCTATAGTAGACTAGCGTATATTTTTTAGAAATTCTGGTTAGTCTGAAAAAAAATTCTGGTTAGTCTGAAGTTGGTTGTGAGAGTGTTAGGACTAAAAAATGGATAGATTTGAGAAAGAGCGAATCTTGGGGAATCTAATGTTTATGGAAAAACATTTGATTCTAGATGACGATTTTCTAGAGCTGTCTATTCAAAGGAAGATATTTTCTCGGGGAATGCTTGTCGATATAATGAAAACTGATTCTCCATCATTAGACTATTGTATGAAGCTTCTACATCGTGTTCAAATGCATTTACACAATTTATTGATATATTGATCACGACACGGCAAAATGATATTTTGGATATGCTTTTAAACATTAGTTTAGAAATTTAGGACTTTTTTTTTCATGAGAAAGATGGTGCTCAAGGATAATTTACTCCTCTCTCTCTCTATCTCAGACAATTTTTGTTGTTGCTAGTTCAGTTTCATTGTGGCAGTGAGAGTGTCAACACATGAAAAAAAAAGTTCCATACATGTCCACTATGTATGTAAACATGGGCAGCCTGTCATCATGTGAGAATTGCACAATGATTGATGAGTATGATGAAAAGCGTAGATTATGCAACCCGTGTAAATTGCATAGAGGATATGCTGTACAAATTAAAGGTTGTAATTCCTGTCTTGAAGAGGTGTGTGACTCTCATCCTAGAGGCCACCTATTCTCCAATTGCCATTATGATAAATGTAATCAGTGGGAGAATACATATCCCGTATGATTGGAAAGAATCCTAACCGTGATTTTAGTTTATTGCTACGAGATTGGTATTGTCGTGGTTTTAGATTGTTCTGGGAGGAGGAGCCGGGTCACCGATTCAACTGTTGGAACAACAAAAGAATATGGTTTCTACGTCATCATTGTGAAGACAATGGGTCTTATGATTATAAGCCCACTGATTTTATTTGGCTGTGACGGAATGTGATTCGACACTTGAGGACACTGTTTGTGAAATTGCTTCAAATAAGCAAATTGAAACATGTGAATTCTATAGAATGAATGAGAATAGTATCATTGACTATACAAAGAGATATGAAAAGAGTGAAGTCACACTCTATTGTAGAAAATGTGAGCCTGACATTGCAGTACATCAGGATCAGTACACTGTGAATTCAGATAATCTACCTGCACTAGTTGTTGTCGAAAAATACCTATACCTAGTAGAAGATGAAATCTAAAGAGTAGAAAAGTCGTTTTATCATGTATATAAATTTTTCTTAATAAACAATTTCACATACATTTTTAGAATATTTTATTCGTAGGGCACTAAAATCAATATTAAATACGCTTGTCAGTGTATTTTTCACTAGAAAGTCGTTCAATCGAGGTAAGTCAACGTAGATATCAAGAAACTGCTTGTAGGTGTAGCCACGACATCTGAACATGAAAGAGAGTAGTGCATGAAAGCCACATGTCTTAGTCATTAAATCTTGTACTCTTCGTTGATTTTGAATAATGGTTTTTCCCACTGCTTTCAATAAAGTTGCTGATGTATGGCGTGTAGAATTTATACGATAGGCCAAGAGGATCAAAAAATTGAATATTCTTCGCTGTTTGAAAGATGCATAGCCAATGGCCGGTCTTTAAAGTCGATGGACTACTATTAACAATGATTAAGGTATTGTTAACACTTGGAATTTTTTCAATGAAGTCCGAAGGTATGCAATAGGACTTGTAATGGGACATGTATGGATCCCATACTAAATACGTTGATTATTTGGTTTGTGTTCATGGTGCTAGGTCTAGTAGAACACTGCCGTCGGGTGTGATTTCCCAATAGGTTTCAAATTGACTCAATGATATTAGCGTGATACTCTCAGTCAGAGCATCGGCAAATGAACACTCTAAACGTACATTCCCTGTTCGTACCATGCTCATATCCTGAGTCCCCGACAAGTCCAGAACAATTACCCCATGATTTTTTGAAAACATTGAATCGGTTATTCCATTTTCAAATAGTTGAGAGTCATGATCTAGGGATTGCATGGTCAACTCGTACAAAGTTCTATAGGATTCTTTGTCAAAAGATAGAGTGTACAGTGGAATACCATTCACTTTGCACACAAGGCTAGATAGACCGAAAAAATTAAAATCATGGGGGATTCAGTCCAGGATCCAACGGCACTGCCACTCTTCACAAAGGCCAAAGCCAATTTGGATGGGATTTCTCCATTGATAAATGATGAATCGCTATAGCTACGAGAGCCGGTGGCAATGTGACGTTGATTGGTGATCGTATGGGGGACGAGAAGTTTAATGTTGTTGCCATTGGCTCTTAGCTTTTCCACTGCCAATGCAACAGAGCTCATAACCTGTTGTTTTCGGACGTGGAGAATTGCCGATGTGATAATGACATTTGCATCGGGTGCTGCAGGAAGTGTTTTTTCTCAAAATGAAATTCGATGGGGCCAGTTGTCACTTTATGTCAATCTTGACATTGGGGGGTAACCATTGGGATATATTGAATATCTCATGATTTAATTTTCCAACCAGATGATACTCTTGGGTCACTGCAGTAGTCAACTCGCCATCAGTATCAACACCTGATCGATATTCATAGCCCAATGATTGTCCTCTCAACTCCTTGTATGCCTTTGGTGTCATCATCATAAATTGTATGTAGCTTGCATAGTTGGATAAATTATTGCTAGTGCTCACCAAAGTACCATTAATAAATAGATTAATTTGCTTGAACAGGTTGTGTAGAATACAGTTCTCGTAGGAGAGACCATCGCCAGCATTTGGAGTTGTATTATCTGACTTTTTCTTCACCGCAACATTTAAATCAATAAATGTTGATGACAAATCAATGAAATAGTCTTCATTGGAAAATATTTGAAAGTGTATATTTTCCGAGAGGGGTTGTTGGGGATGAAATTGTTCATAGTAGCCATACTTGACACTGACATCAACATTTTCAGCATTGAATAGATTCAATGAGGAACTAATTGATGGATATGCTTCCTTGTGGGGGAGATAAGTCATCTTAAGAGAAGAAATCCTTCTTTGATCTAACAATCTTTTTTTTTCTTCTTCTGCTTATTGGTCTTCCTTGTTTTATTCCTCAAAGTCCTTGGTGATGTCCTTCGCTTCCCGCCTGGGTGGAGACTGATGAGTGAATGACGCGCACGCATCCTTTTCAATCCCTCCCCATTTTGTCGAGATTTTAGTTGCTCACCAACGGCTCTTGCTGAAGATCTAATATTTTCCTTAACACTCTCCTTGAAATTCTTGCCCGACCCCCAGTCCTGTAGTGTGGAGGCAGCAAAATTCGATGCAGCAGGTACAAGATATTTTCTGACAAGGGGTAGTGCAGAACGAAATAGCCTAGCAAACCAGCTACCAAGACCATAGCCAGACATTGTAGTACGCCCCTTGTAGTAGTCCAATCCATTGCCTATTTGACGTGGACTCAAAGCACCAACATAGCAATCGATATCGGGACAGACAAATGGAATTCTCCTATTGTTCATTTTAGGTGATTGTGCTATCGCCAACAATGGGTCGAAAATGACATGTAATCACTGCTAAGCCTTTTGTTATTGCTAGAGGATCACCCAATTCACTTCTTAGTGTGAACTGACAGAGTTCCAAATACGAAGTGTTTACAGGAACATACTGAAGATGCTTTATATTTTATAGTGATGAACAAGTTCATGAGATGTTTTTCGTTCAAGAACAGGTAGGAGGGGGACATTTGAATTACCGACTCTCGATGTTTCCACAAAGGATGCATAGAGAAATATGCAAGAGTCCGAGGCAAAACCAGGTGGATAATCAGCAAAAACAACTTGATTCATCCCGTAAACGGTGCCAGCATTTTTCCCATTGATCATATTCTGTTTAAAGCCAAGAACGTCTCTCATATTATCATTGAGAATAATTATTTCAGTGTCAACAGGTGAGGTAATGTAAATCCTATCGTGTTCCAATGAATAATTAAAATGGAAATTTTCATTCCTACGATATGAGATTTTTCTATCGATTGTACGACACAAATCTGTCATATTATCGTATTCAATATATTTCAATTTGGCATGTGGATATTCGTTAGATTTAAGTGCTTCAACCCATTCATAGTCGACAAAGAGTGTCCAATCGAATGGTATAACTTTTATATCATACACACGATCCTTTCTCAGGATGTCATAGGTATTTTTGAGAATACAATCGACAAGAGCCACTTCATATGCACCGTCAAATTTGATGGCGGGGGAGAGTTTTGTCCAAAAATCACTTGTCGTATTCAAGTCGTTGTAGAGAGGATCGGAAACATTGGACATGAAAGTTACATAGAAATCATTGGGCATTGTCAATATCTTCAACACCGATCCAAGAATCAAAATCAGAGTTGTATCCTAGCCACCAAACAAGTAACTGTTTCTTACCCCTGCGAGTACGAGTCTTTAATATCTTTTCAATTTGATAGATTTCACTATTATTTTTAACTTTTTGTAGTTCATAGTCATAAAAGCCGCCGAGAATCTCTTCATCCTTGGTATCACGCAAACCATAAGTTATGGGTTTAGTGTCTAGGATTTTTGCCACTTTAAAAAGTTCTGTGGACCACAAGTAATTCCCCTTTTCAAAAACATTAGTTGTTCTATTAAGTCGAACAGTATCACCAACATTGAATTTATTTTTCTTCTTGACAATCGATTCATTGGAATATTGTTTAAGAAAGGTGTCAATTGTATCATGATCAGAATGATGAACTTCTGTTGGTGTAGAGTTGGACAATGATTGATGAGGTCGTTGATTATAAATCAACATGATTTTATCTAAATCATGAATAAAAGCCGGTGTATTTTTCAATGTACAATATCTTGAAATTAAAAGCCGAATAGTTCTTATCAATCGTTCGGCCTTTATAGGACTATGACTATGATAGAGCAGTGTACTATATTTCTCTAGTACTTTTGCAACATGAGGATTAACAAATTCACTACCGATCCGTTGAATTGATCTGAATTTTTTTTTATACGAATCCTGTTCGAGAATACTTTCAATGGCCTGAGCAACTTCAACGCCTCTCTTTGATCGCAATGGAATTGCATATGCATAACGACTATAAACACTGATTGCAAGTAGAATGTACTTGTATGGTGTGTTGTGACGTCGATGAATCTCATCTAGAGTCAGGAGATCTGCTTGCATTATATGCAATGGGTAAAATGCTTTAGTTTTTCGATATTGATTAGCACGAAGTCTATGATTTCTATGCAGAGTGTAACTTGATTCATTTTGTAGATAGTCTTGTACACTTTTAGTGTGAACACCAGTGACTTTGGAAAGAGTGGTGGGGGAACTTAAACTCCCCGCCTCACCAATATTTTCATAAACACCTTTCAGAACTTCAACCATTTTGAACGTAAACACGTTGTGTTACGTCCGCTACCCTTTTGTATACTGGATGGTGATGGTGACATGATACGTTTTCGCTTTTTCCTCGCCACCATTGTCAAGTTTTTTCCACTAGGTGTGCTAGTATTTTCCAAGATTGATTTAAAATCTTCTTCTTCTTCTTCTTCTTCATGTTCATGTTTTAATGGCGTTGTTGTTGTTGATGTTGATGCATGTTCATTTAATTTTTTAGAATTTGTCTATTGCTAATAAGGCTTTCGGGGAAGTGTAATGTATTTAGAAAGTTGTATAGATGAGCGTCAAATGATAATAGTCCTTTACGATTTGTAACCATATCATAGATTAAATCAAGTAGATTATAGCTCTTGCCCTGAATTATAATCCCTTTCCCATTGCTCTCAACTTGAATATGATCTTGACCACTTTCCATGAGATATGTTAGGATTCGTTTACTTTGTTCACGATATGAGTGGGGCATTAGATTTCCAATTTTCAATACAATCGAATCCAATTCCTCCTTCTTTAATTGTGTTCCAGCAGCAGAATCCTGAGGATATGATTTTTTTTTGTGGTCAATACCAGCAGCAGTGGCCTTCACACGATAGGGCTTATGTTTGTCCACACGGTGAAGTACATCTTGAAGTAAAAGCAGTTTTTTATCATCCTCAATATTCTCATTGTCAAGGAATTTACTCAGATTGTTCTCAAAGTGTTCCACAGGTGAGAGAGCGAGTTCTCTTGGAGTCAATTTGTAGGGTTTTGCCATTCTCTCTCTCTCTAGAGAAAAAACTGTTTACAAGTCCTGCAATTATTGGCAGTAAAAGTGTGAAAAAGCTACAGCCCACCTGAAGAAGTCGTTTCTTTTTAAAATTCTTTCCTTTGTTTTAGAGGTCAATGTACGTACAATGGAACGATGTTGCTTTGCCTGTTGCTTAACTACCTCTGGCAGTTGAACATTACCCTCGGTCAAATTTAAACAAAGTTCAGATATTAGATTAATGAAATCATTGCCAATACCATGTTTGAGTATGGCTTTTCTAAGCGAGGGTTTTGAAGTGCTTAGAACTGTAAACAGATGTCTATTTTCATGTAGTATCTTCAGTGTCATGATAGCAACTAATAGGTCATTTTAGTGTTCACGGGGAGATATACTGTAATTTCATTGTCAAAAATATCTGTGACTACATGCAGATCCTGTGACTACATGTGACTACATGCAGGCTCCCGGGTAGATTTGTTTATTGAGAGTTATTAGCGAGCTAGAATCACGAACAACTCTGTAGATGATATAGTAGGTGCAGTTCAATGCAAGTGTTCGCATACATTTGCTCTGATGAAAGAGATTGTGTAGAACCAGAGTAACGAAAATCTGTTCATGATGAGAGCGAACATTGAACAGTTGTAGCATTTCCTGGTACCATTGTTCAATAGATACAGCCAGATCGTCAATGATCAGCCAAGAGTTTGGTTCAATAATGCTGAAAACATCAAGTCCCTGTATGAATTGCATCTGCACCAATCCCATCGTGGCAATTGCTTTTATTTTATCGTATGACTCCTGCCAAATACTGTAACAGTAGTAGATTTTTTCGGCTTTTCCACAAACATTTTATCGCAATTTTTAATTATTTTAGTTAAGAGTGTTGTTTTGCCTGACATTGACGGCCCACACAGAAACCATCTGAATGGTGATTTCAATTGATACATGTTCCCTTCAACAGTTCACCTACACAACTAACTGTAGACTATGGCTGTCTAATGACTAAATAATTCCCCTATTACTACTCCGTTCAAGAAGAAGAAGAAGAAGACGAATAAAGAATCATATTTTCTTTTATTATATGCAGAAAAAAGTAACAATACTTAAAAAATATTACATTGAACATGAAAGCACATTAAACATGAAAAAATACACTTTTTTAATTTATTTATAATAAAAAATACAACATTTACATAGGCACAGAGACAAAACACTTAAATAAATACACTTTTTGTTTTATTTATTTATAGAAAAAATACAACAATTATTATAATAAAGCACTTGAAATAATATCACTTTTATTTACAGCATTTGGTATGGGATCCCCCCCACCCCCCAGGGGCGGCCGCTGCGGCGGCCGGGGTCCGCTGCGGCGGGCCGGGAAGCGCCGCGGGCCGGGAAGCGAGGGGCCCGCTCCGGCGGGCCCGGGGCCGAGGGCATTAAATAGTGGAAATTGATCTGCCTTGCGCACACACACACACACACACACACACATTGAAAATTGTTTATGATATAGAAAAAAAAAGAATTTAAAAACACCCAATTACCCAAAAAAACCCTCCCACCCAATTTATACTTTTTAAATGAATTTAAGTTAATTTTTCTAGACCGAGTTGTTTTCTGTACTCTACACATTCAACTCGGTCTGAAATTAAATAATGACCGTGTGGTAGTACCTTCACACCATCCTCAAGTACATAGACTTTGTCCGATATGGCAGACATGGCGTTTTTTTTCTCAACTCTAACTGTGTAGTTTTTAAATTGTAAAGAGCGAATCGCCATGACTTTCGCTCTTGGTACTAAACTACGTTCCACACAGTTTCTATACAAACTCATGTCGAAATTATTTTTTACAAAGTGTGTAGGTATCCCCTTGCAAACTTGTTTGATATCCTTGCTGTGCGTTTCCACACAGTATACCATCGGACCAGGAAACACACCACTGGATATCAGATCGCTACCCGTTTCAGATTTTAGCATTAACAATTTTTTTGGGGCCTGACGTTTCACTAGCTCTGGGTAGAGGATTCGTCCAAATTAGTGTAGTCCATTCGTGAGCTAATGTACTCGCCATTTTCCAAATCATTCAATAGATTTTCAGTTTTGACTTTTAACAGGAGTGAATCAGTGTCCCCGTAATACACTTGAACTTGTCCCTCAATCGGCCACTGTACCTTGCATACATTATAATAAAAATGACAACATGAGTTTCTTGGATATTTTAGTTATTGCACTTCCGCCTGCAATATTTTTATTTAAAAAAGTGCTTCTTTTCTTACGGTGTAGGAGCACCATATCAGAGTCTATGATTGTGAACGATGTGAAGTTTGGATCCGCAATGATTCGAGCACAATCTTTGGGATTAGTTACAATGTCACATCGACTTCTGTTTCGTACGCTCTCGCACATTTTACCGAAAGCTGAGTTCAAAATGAGTTTATAGACTTCTTTTTCAACTTTCGTTTTCGCTTGTGAACGCTTACTGACAAAGGTGTCAATAAACGTTTTCATGTAAGGCTTTTGATCAAATTGGAGGGCTCTATGAATCTTTGTGACCTTGAAACCATTGGACACCATCCATTTCAATAGCACGTGATGAACAACGATATTCTGTTTCGGGTTGAGGTCGGCAATTAGTTTTTGTTTTGAAGGTACCCAGTGCATACTCCCGTCCTCTACTAAAGATAAATTGTAGGGGCTCAGAGAGTCCCTACCCACCGGTCTATTTATGCACGGAAAAACAAAGTCTTTTACCGAGTCATGGATTTCCATGGGTATTTCACCGTCAATTTCAAAAAACCATCCCTGTGCCCCATTCTCCTCAACACTGGCAATGTCGGGGAAATTCGAAGCACATGGATTGTCAAGCCATTTATAATTGCCACACGGCAAACAGTAGTGAGACATTGCCGATGGGTAAAGAGAGTTCATATCCAAAATAACTGCGTCCGAGTTTTCATCGGTGGGCTGTCCACTCGGATCGGTTTTCATGATACGATCCCCGTGAAAAACATACCCAACCCTCATTGATCTCTCTACAAACAGATGCTGATCCACATCGGCGATCAGACCTATTTCTTCTTTGCTGATTTTAAGTATCAAGTCCATCACCAGATGAGGAGTGGGGAAAATAATAACCTAAATCCAACCCAAATTCCCCATAGATTTTATCCGTATTTTTGCACACAATGTCCAGAAGAGTGAGTACGTCACTGGCCAATTATAGTTTACAATAATCCCACCCATTTTTACACCCACCCTTTGCCTAAACCCTCTTAGCAAATTCGTAGTCACTAGAGGTGCACTCACTCTCAGTAAGAGAATTAAAAAGCTTCAATGGGCGGTAGTGACACCTCATCTAGCCTCGATCCAGAGTTGTAATAATCATATGGATATATACCCTTACACGTTAATAAATCATACATTTCATCATCAGGGAAGCGCTGTTTGAGGAGGGGGAAGCTATCAAAATTGTCACTTTTCTGTACCTGAATCAATTGACTTAAAGATTTGGGGAAGAAGCTGAAAGAGTCTAAAAAACGGATTTTATTCAGGCACGTGTTACCCTTGTCAACTGTTTTCCACATGAATTCTAGCAGCAGTAGCTTCTCCGATGATTTGGGTATGATATTATATGAAAAAGAACCATCTATCCATGCGTCATCTACAACTCCACCCTTGGAAATGCGGGCCAACGCCGGAAGAATAAACTTTTAGTCGTAATTGGAATTGTGTATAAAAACAGGTACGAAATATTGTTGTCTAACGTTTAAATTGCATGACTGATGTGCTACCCCCCTAAAGTTATTCCCTCCCGATGTAATTTCCTGCCACAAATGATCATGGTCGATCACCTTCCTCCTCCCTCCATTCCCAACACCATCATCAAATTCTCCCTTGCAAACCCAACACATTTTACGATTTTTAAATGGCCACTATGTCATCTGGTGATAGGAGCATAGGATAGTTTGTATAACAAAGGTGCGAAATTGCATCGTTCGCTGTTTTGATTAGACTGACCAATGCCGAGCGCATGCAGTCTTCACCGTCACCCAACATCTCAACTACATCCAGCACTTGCATGGTATTATTGCAATCTCGTTGCGCGTGAGCGTAAGAGACCCCTATGGCTTCATGTATTTTAACACGATTTGAATTTGACGGATCGCACACGTCTGTCAGTTTAGCTTCACAGTCTAAAGCGGTCTTATTGCTCTGCAAGAGCGTGTTTTGGAAATTTTTAAAACGTAATATCGCTCTATCTCCGCTTACCGTCTCCACAGCCTGGCATCCATGACGTTTACAGTGTTTCATGTGATGCTTTAACTTTAAATCAGAGCCAAATCTTGAGAGACATGTTGGACAGTAATAGCACACACCACTTCGCTTTTTACCCTCACTTAGAACCCTAATAATATCCGTAATTGGATTGAAATGACCAATTGAATCGAAGTCTGTGGGTGGGGTGTATAGAAGCCACACCCAATGCTCTACTGATTCAATTGAAGGAGCCCGCACTGGAAATAATACACACCCTTCTTATCGGAACGCTGACCCTCTTCAAATTCTGTTTCATACTGTAACACCGTGACACCAATCTTTAAATGTGCATTAGCCCGCTCAAAAATATCTATTCCTTTTAGTGTCACGGGAAATTGACCATTTAAACAATTAAAATCTACTTTGGGGAACTTTGAACCCTCCCTACCATTAACTGCCATTTTATCCAACTTTTTCTTAGATGCATCTTTTTGAAGTGTTCTGTATGCTGCAATTAAAAATGCATACTTGAAACACTGCAGCCTCGTATCGAAACAGATTCGTTGTATCCCCTACACCCCTCTAAATCTGAATGATATTTTAATTCAATTGCCCTCCCTCCCCCATGCCCACCTTTTACAATAAAATCCTTTTTAAACCTACATATATTAACATTTAAACTTTCAATAAATAAAACCACAGATCCACTACCCCCCTCGTTATAATTTTCCCACTTACTTTGAATACTATCAGCCCAATTTAGAAAAAACTCCCCATAATTTGATAAATGCGGGCGAATTGCCAACATCTCTCTGTGTGCAAGTATTTTGAATACAGCTCGCTCGCATTCTCACTAAAAAAAAATATTTTTAGTGCTATTGATGCTTTTAAACTGACCCCCACCCCCCACACGCCCCCATCTGTTGTTCAAGAATGGCTCGAATCTTATTAGTATATGAATGTGTAATGACCGAGGTATCTGTTGTTATATCCCCCGACACTAGAGAGTTGAAGGGATCACCGAATTTGGCGCTGTAGACCTTTGTGTGGTGCAAGGCAGAGTTGGACAGAAAAAAATCTGGAAGAGGGGATACTGGTGTTGTTGTATTACTACTACTAGTACTAGCTATATCATTAAGCGGAATGGTGGGGGGTGACACAGAATTGTCAATAGCACCACCCCCAGTCTGTTCAATTACACTGGTTGGAGATGGCATGAGGTACCCTAGGCCTGATAGCACATATTCCAAGGTGTTTGGGGACAATTGATGGAGCCAGCCTGTATTGTCCTGTGTTGGAATTTCTTTATGAGGATCCGGTTCAGTTGCACTAGTAACACCCCCTAAATGCTCACGCATAAATCTATCTGCCCACTCCGGATCCTCAAGCATGTCAATATCACAAGTTAAGTCGTTAGGCTAGCCATATCCCCAAAAACATCATTAAGAAAACCTCTATGCCACTCCATATTCTCTAGAACTAATGTAGGTTCGTCACTGAGCTCCGTTGGTGGTGATAGAATTGGTCCAGTAATGCTGATGTCTCATCATTCAATGGTGGTGCTATATCATTAATCTATAGAAAAAAGGTTTTATTTTCTATGTGAAATAAGCATTATTTCATAAAGTTGAAAAAATCATGTTCATTTCTACTCGTATGTTTCCCGAATATTTAACATGTACCATTTTTCCACACCAGCCCCCCCAAAGTTCAGAAAGTTCAGAAAAACTGAATGGAAGCTATCAAGTATTTTACAATAGGTTGTATAGGTTGCATCAAGACTGGGCGGGGTAACTGTAGGACAGAGAAAAGTCAAGACAGATAGTCCAAAGTAATTGAGAGGCAAATGTTTAAATGGCTTGGGCACGGGTAAATGGCAGCAGTATGCATGACACATACTTGTCAGGTTAGTTTTTGGAAAGGCATGCCTGCCTAGAGTCTTAGGCATGCTGATCAAGAATTCAAAAAGAGGCAAACAAGGCACACCCGCCTATGGTCTTAAGAAGAATGTAAAATTGACATAGGACCATAAATTTGCTTGAAATAATAGGCAAACAATCGTTTAAAGCCAATTTTTATCTTTCAAATAGTACCTATTCGTTGCCTAATTTTTGGGTCACTTGCCTGAGACTCTGGGCGGTTGGGCGCCCCCGAATATTATCCCGAATTCCTCTCTCAATTTAGCACCTGTTCACGGATGCCCAGCGTCTCCAATCACTTTTCCAATAGTATCTTCTCATTGTCTCAGCTCAGTTTAGCAATCTGAGCCAATTTCCACTTTTTCAAGTTTAGGGTCACTTGCCTGAGACTCTGGGCAGGTGAGGTGGGCACCTCCAAAAATTGCCCCAACTTCCACTCTCGCCTTAGAATTTATTCACGGATACCTAAAACCGTCAACGGTTAGACTGTTGCCCTAGCGGTAACCATGCCATGCTCTACACACATACCAACAATATATTTTTTTCTCCATTTTCACATGGGGTCCCAATCTACCTGCGCGGGGGTAAATAGTTACCCCCGCCCTCCCCCCGCCCTAGAAAGTTCAGAAAAACACAATAGCCTTATCTGTAGTGAAGCATTTTTCTACTCATAAACTAATTTTTTAAACTAAATAGTTACCCCCGCCCTCATCCCTCAGAAAGTTCAGAAAAACACAATAGCCTTATCTGTAGTGAAGGATTTTTCTACTCATAAACTAATTTTTTTAAATTAAATAGTTACCCCCGCCCTCCTCCCTCAGAAAGTTCAGAAAAACACAATAGCCTTGTCTGTAGTGAGACATTTTTCTAGTAATAAACTAATTTTTAAACTAAATAGTTACCCCCGCCCTCCTCCCTTAGAAAGTTCAGAAAAACACAATAGCCTTATCTGTAGTGAAGGATTTTTCTACTCATAAAATAATTTTTTTAAACTAAATAGTTACCCCCGCCCTCCTCCCTCAGAAAGTTCAGAAAAAACACAATAGCCTTATCTGTAGTGAAGGATTTTTCTACTCATAAACTAATTTTTTTAAATTAAATAGTTACCCCCGCCCTCCTCCCTCAGAAAGTTCAGAAAAACACAATAGCCTTGTCTGTAGTGAGACATTTTTCTAGTAATAAACTAATTTTTAAACTAAATAGTTACCCCCGCCCTCCTCCCTTAGAAAGTTCAGAAAAACACAATAGCCTTATCTGTAGTGAAGGATTTTTCTACTCATAAAATAATTTTTTTTAAACTAAATAGTTACCCCGCCCTCCTCCCTCAGAAAGTTCAGAAAAACACAATAGCCTTATCTGTAGTGAAACATTTTTCTAGTCGTAAACTATTTTTTTTTTTAAACTAAATAGTTACCCCCGCCCTCCTCCCTCAGAAAGTTCAGAAAAACACAATAGCCTTATCTGTAGTGAAGGATTTTTCTACTCATAAACTAATTTTTTTTAAACTAAATAGTTACCCCCGCCCTCCTCCCTCAGAAAGTTCAGAAAAACACAATAGCCTTATCTGTAGTGAAACATTTTTCTACTCGTAAACTAATTTTTTAAAACTACATAGTTATCTCCGCCCTCCCCCCTCAGAAATTTCAGAAAAACACAATAGCCTATCTGTAGTAAAGGATTTTTTCTACTCGTATGTTTCCCGAATATTTAACACATACCATTTTTCCATACCATCCAACAAAACCCAGTTCCTCCTAGCATTTTTAAGTAAATAATCATGTATAAGTTAGAGGTAAAATATATACACTTACAAATTCAGACTGCACTTGTACATCTGAAGTCCCTGGCAAAGCATGAAGGGTGACCTCCTCCCGATCTTGAGCAGACAAGACCGATGCATTATGAGAAAGCATACATTCCCTTTTGAATTTTCTACCAGGTTGTATAGTGGTCTGTGCAGAGCTGGCATGAGAGGGTCCCGGCTGATCCAGAGGACTTGTACTAGAGCTAGCATATCTGATGATGGATGGTCTTGCAGCTTGCATCGATGTGGTATCACCCCATCTTGGTCTCTTTTCGGGGGGGGGGGGAGTGAATGTAGGAATCTTCCTCCTCCTTTAAAAGGAAGAAAAAATTTAGTAAGGTAAATAACCTCCCTTTTACAGATAAATTGTCCTCTAAAGTTTATTCTGATGCTTGTAGTGCTATAACTATTAGCACTTTATAAATATTAAAAAAGAAAAGCTTTTAAAGTAAAATTTTGGAAAACTTTTAGTTTGGGGGGAAGGGGGATTTCAAAAACATCTCCCCATAACATAATTTGACCTATAAAGCCGATTCTGATATTTGTAGGAGTCTATATCTATTAGCACTTTAGAAATATTTAAAAAAAGGGTTCTAAAGTAAAATTTTGGAAAATTTTGAGTTTGGGGGGAAGGGGTATTTCAAAAACATCTTTCCATGATATAAGTTACCCCTAAAGTCAATTCTGAGTTTAGTGTACTATTCTTTAATTAACGATTTTAATATCAATTTTTTTTAGTATATCATAACGCTAGACCCTATTTTAAATTGACAACATTGTTCAAACATCACTTATGCTTCGCATTTCAACGGCTTTACTCATCTTTAATTTGACCCTAAAAAGAATCTATTTGTCAAGGAGACCCTTGCCGCTATCCTTCAACATATGGTATTAATAATGTCAGATAACGCATGTAAAAGGCTGTTTGGAAATTGTCACTCTTGTTAAGAGGAATAGACACAGATAGTTTTAGAGCGGAAACTCTATTTTTGATAATGTGAAAAGCCACATTTTGAACGAAATAACTAAAACTAAGGAATTATGGTCGTAACACAACAATGGAGGAGGAGGTTTTTGTTTTACATAATAGAAAAAAAGCATACTTAGCGTTTTCGAATGACTATACACATCATATTTTAAGGGTTTGTATTGTTGGAGGGGAGGGGGGCTAAGTCCCCCTGAAATTTGAATTTACTGGTAAAATACCATTTATCTGGAAATAAATTCAGTAAACTATACTCACATTGAAAATAGAAATATCCATTGTTTCAGAGTTAATAAAATCCAGTGTACTATGCTCGATATGTTAAAACATAATGAAAATTAAATTCCAATGCATGAACATTTTATACGGGGTTTCAAGGACGAATAAAAAAACGGATGTTGAGTTACATAATTTTGTGCATGCCCCCAAAACATATTTGACTACTTTATAACATACCAGTTTTTTTTAAGAAAAAAATGTGCACGTGAACTGACGACGTACATTCATTGTGCAATTCTTATCAAAAACAGAAAAAAACCTGTCTGCTTAAATTATATTATTATTACGACCATACTCTCAAAACATGTTTGACTACATCATACCTTGCCAAGTTTAAAAAACCTTGTCTTTAGTTTCATAACATGCATTATAGTGTGCCAACTTTTAAAATATTCACGCTTAAGTTTAATGACACAACCATGGGTTTTTCTTGCGCAATTCCAATGTATATTTTCATGTAGGTTTTCAATCTATTACACTTTTAACCATATTCTTGTAGGGTTGAATGTAGGGTTGAAAGTGCCTAATAGGTTACTACTTATAGGTCGTTTTCTTAAGGCCGGAATATCCAAGGATACCGATTATGGAGCCGTTTTTGAGAAAAATTCCGAAAAAATATGGAGCCGTTTTTGAGAAAAATGAATAAATTCGTAAACACACATATATATATATATAAGCGAATAACTTTCAGCATTTCGAAAATTTGTGAATTTGTACGTGTAGTGAGCTATGATAAGGTAACTTAAAATATATGTGATATACATGAATCTTAACGGAAAAGTTATTCCATCAGCTGTTGTCGAAACCATGGTTGTGGCATTTCCTTCTACCTACTAAGGAACGAAGATTATTGCAGAAAATAGAGTAATACCAAAATCCATGTAACCGAAAAATTATAAATACTGTTAGAAAAAAACTGTGAAGTGAGAAAAATTGCAATTTGAAGCTGATTCAGGATTGGTAATTCTGATTTCTATTAATCCTTGTGGTAAAAGTTTATTGCGAAAAGAAATTTACCTGAATTTTGAAAGATAGTCTGAAAACCCTAGAAAATGATGTCGGATTAAAATAAACACTGTGTCAAAAATATCACGTAGAAAACTTTCAGCCCCCCCCACCTTGAGCAACAAGGATTTTTTTCTACACAGATAGCCCTTATGTATCCTCTTTTTTTTCTTGCTTCTTTTTTTTTCTTCACCGCTAGCAGAACAGAGGAGCATCACAGGGAGCTGTTTAAGGGTCACTTTCAAAGGAAAGGAAATGCCACAACCATGGTTTCGACAACAGCTGATGGAATAACTTTTCCGTTAAGATTTGTAAGCATTAAAATTGGAGTCAAATGTCATTTATATGTTATGGAAAAGTAGTGTCAACAGTCCCCACTCCCTTCGTATAAAACTTCATTTATGTCGCAAGCACTATATAAATATATTATATATTATACTATGTATTTATACTATAATATAATGCGTGAAACATATTAATATATTTATACTGTGGTCGCAAGTAAAACTTTGCATATTATGCGTCATAGCTTCTGATAAGTCTTTGTCTTTTTACCTTTATTTAACTTCCAGGGATATTTCTCAAAATATATGTGAATAAAACGTAGCTCTAGCTGTTCAGATTGGCCTTTGGAACAATTGCTCTTTAAGCCTTGTAAAACTAAAAAGCAAAACCTCGGATATTCCTATAAAACCAAATTTTAATTTAATAAGATATGGTTACACAAACCTTAAGAGCATAAACTTTACCATCAAGGATTTTAGAAGAAAAGCATATTTACTAAATATGCAAATGCAATTTTTTAATGTGAAGATTTATCTGTTTATTTAATATTTTGAAAAGGAAATATGTTTGCAAAATAAACACAACCATTACGTACAGCCGGAAATTTACTTATGGGTATTTTTGAAGCACTGCCATAGCGTCATTCTTTCTTCCTCTGAACTATTTCTATTCAGAATGATTTTAAGTACCAAGAACAGTGAAATTAAAACTGGATTGTTGGAAACGGTTAAACAGAAACTAATACAAAAATTCAAATATTAGAAAATTGGGAAAAAATCAGGAAGCCAGTCTTTAATTAAATTAGCTTGTCTCGGAAGCTTTCCTGCTTTCTAACTTCAATCTATTTCAATGAAGAGTGGTTTGAACTACCAAGGACAGTGACAATAAAACCTGATTGTTTGAACCGGTTAAGCAGAAAATAACACAATTAAAACCTTAAAAATTAGAAAAAATCAGGAAGTCAATCTTTAGTGAATGTAGCTTTCCACTGAAGCTTTCTTTCTTTCTACCTATAAACTACTTCTATGCAGAATAATTTAGAGTAGCAAAAACCGTGAAAAAAAATCTGATTGTTTTAGCCAGTTAAGTAGAAACTAGCACAATAATTCAAATCTTAAAAAATTAGGAACAATCAGGAAGTCAATCCCAAATGAAATTAGCTTTCTTCTGAAGCTTTCTTTCTTTCTACCTTCAAACCATTCCTATGCAGAAGGATTGAAAGTAGCAAGGACAGCAAAATTAAAACCTGATTTTTTTTGAACTGGTTAAGTAGAAACTAACACAACAATTCAAATCCTAAGAAATTAGAAGAGTCAGGAGGTCAATCTTTAATGAAAAAAGCTTTCCTCTGAAGCTTTCCTTCTTTCTGCCTTCAAACTATTCCTACGCAGAATGTTTCAAATTACCAAGCACAGTGAAATTAAAGCCTTTCATTAAAGACTGTTTGAATCGGTTAAGAAGAAACAAATAAAACAATTCAAATCCTAAATATTAGAAGAGTCAGGAAGCCAATCTTTAATGAAAGAAGCTTGCCTCTGAAACTTTCCTTCTTTCTACCTTCAAACCATTCCTATGCAGAATGATTGAAAGTACCAAGGACAGCAAAATTAAAACCTGATTGTTTGAAAGCTCGTTAAGTAGAAACTAACACAACAATTCAAATCCTAAAAGTTAGTAGAATCAGGATGTCAAGCTTTAGTGAAAGAAGCTGTCCTCTGAAGCATTCCTTCCTTCAGCCTTCAAACTATTCCTATGCAGAATAATTGAAAGTACCAAAAACAGTGAAACTAAAACCTGATTGTTTGAACCGGCTAAGTAGAAACTAACACAACAGTTCAAATCTTAAAAAATTAGAAAAATCAGGAAGTCAATCCTTAATAAAAGAAGCTTTCCTTTGAAGCTTTTCTTCTTTCTGCCCTCAAACTATTTCTATGCAGAATGATTGAAAGTACCAAAGGTAGTGAAAATAAAACCTGATTATTTGAACCGGCTACAAAATAATTCAAATATTAAAAAATTTAAGGAAATCCGGAACTCAATCTTTAATGAACGAAGCTTTCCTTGTTAGATTTCCTTCTTTCTGCCTTCAAACTATTCCTATGCGGAATGATTGAAAGTACCAAGAACAGTGGAATTAAAACCTGATTGTTTGAACCGGCTAAGTAGAAACTAACACAATGATTCAAATCTTAAAAAATAACAAAAATTAGGAAGTTAATCTTTAATGAAACAAGCTTTCCTCTGAAGCTTTCCTTCTTTCTGCCTTCAAATTATTCCTATGAAGAATGATTGAAAGTACCAAGGATAGTGAAATTAAAACCTGATTGTTTGAACCGGCCACAAAACAATTCAAATATCTAAAAAAAATAAGAAAATCAGGAAGCCAATCTTTAATGAAAGAAGCTTTCCTATGAAGCTTTCCTTTTTATGCCTTCAAACTATTCCTATGCGGAATGATTGAAAGTACCAAGGATAGTGAAATTAAAACCTGATTGTTTGAACCGGCCACAAAACAATTCAAATATCTAAAAAAAATAAGAAAATCAGGAAGTCAATCTTTAATGAAAGAAGCTTTCCTATGAAGCTTTCCTTCTTTCTGCCTTCAAATTATTCCTATGAAGAATGATTGAAAGTACCAAGGATAGTGAAATTAAAACCTGATTGTTTGAACCGGCCACAAAACAATTCAAATATCTAAAAAAAATAAGAAAATCAGGAAGTCAATCTTTAATGAAAGAAGCTTTCCTATGAAGCTTTCCTTTTTATGCCTTCAAGCTATTCCTATGCGGAATGATTGAAAATACCAAGAAAAGTAAAATTCAAACCTGATTGTTTGAACCGGTTAAGTAAAAACTAACAAAACAATTCAAATATTAAATAATTCGAAAGATTCAGGTTGTCAATCTTTAGTGAAAGTAACTGCCCTCTGAAGCTTTCCTTCTTTCTACCTTCAAATTATTCCTATGCAGAATGATTGAAAGTACCAAGGATAGTGAAATTAAAACCTGATTGTTTGAACCGGCCAGAAAACAATTCAAATATCTAAAAAAATTAAGAATATCAGGAAGTCAATCTTTAATGAAAGAAGCTTTCCTATGAAGCTTTCCTTTTTATGCCCTCAAACTATTCCTATGCGGAATGATTGAAAGTTCGAAGAAAAGTGAAATTCAAACCTGATTGTTTGAACCGTTTAAGTAAAAACTAACAAAACAATTCAAATATTAAACAATTAGAAAGATTCAGGTTGTCAATCTTTAGTGAAAGTAACTGCCCTCTGAAGCTTTCCTTCTTTCTGCCTTCAAACTATTCCTAAGCAGGATGATTGAAAGTACCAAGAACAGTGAAATTTAAATCTGATTCTTTGAACCGGTTAAGTAGAAGCTAATAAAACAGTTCAAATCTTAAAAAATTAGAAAAATCAGGAAGTCAATCTTTAATGAAAGAAGCTTTCCTTTGAAGCTTTCCTTCTTTCTGCCTTCAAACTATTTCTATGCAGAATGCTTAAATCAACCAAGAACATTTAAATTAAAATCTGACTGTTTGAACCGGTTAAGTAGAAAGTAACACAACGATTCAAATCTTAAAAAAAAACAAAAATCAGGAAGTTAATCTTTAATGAAAGATGCTTTCCTCTGAAGCTTTCCTTCTTTCTACCTTCAAATTATTCTTATGCAGAATGCTTGAAAGTACCAAGGGTAATGAAATTAAAACCTTATTGTTTGAACCGGCTACAAAATAATTCAAATATTAAAAAAAAATTAAGATAATCAGGAACTCAACCTTTAATGAAAAAAGCTTTCCTCTGAAGCTTTCCTTTTTATGCCTTCAAACTATTTCTATGCACAATGATTGAAAGTACCAAGAACAGTGAAATTTAAATCTGATTATTTGAACCGGTTAAGTAAAAACTAACACAACAGTTCAAATCTGAAAAAAATAGAAAAATAAAACAAATTAGGAAGTCAATCTTTGATGAAAGAAGCTTTCCTCCGAAGCTTCCCTTCTTTCTGCCTTCAAACTATTTCTATGCAGAATTATTGAATGTACCAAGAACATTGATATTCAAATCTGATTTCTTGCACCGGTTAAGTAGAAACTAACACAACTGTTCAAATCTTAAAAAATAACAAAAATCAGGAAGTTAATCTTTAATGAAACAAGCTTTCCTCTGAAGCTTTCCATCTTTCTGCCTTCAAACTATTCCTATGCAGAATGATTGAAAGAACCAAGGATAGTGAAATTAAAACCTGATTGTTTGAACCGGCTACAAAACAATTCAAATTTTTAAAGTTAATTAAAAAATTAAGAAAAATTACGAAGTCAATCTTTAATGAAAGAAGATTACCGCTGAAGTTTTCCTTCTTTCTGCCTTCAAACTATTGCTATGCAGAATGATTGAAAGTGCCAAGAACATTGAAATTAAAATCTGATTGTTTGAACCAGTTAAGTAGAAACTAACCCAATAATTCATACCTTAAAAAATTAAAAAAAAAATTAGGAAGTCAATCTTTATGAAAGAATATTTCCTCTGAAGCTTTCCTTCTTTCTGCCTTCAAACTATTCCTATGCAGAATGATTGAAAGTACCAAGGACAGTGAAATTAAAACCTGATTGTTTCAACCAGTTAAAAAGAAACTAACACAATAATTCAAATCTTAAAAAATTTTAAAAATTAGGAAGTCAATCTCTAATGAAAGATCATTTCCTCTGAAGCTTTCCTTCTTTCTGCCTTCAAACTATCCTATGCAGAATTATTGAAAGCACCAAGAACAGTGAAATTAAAATCTGATTGTTCAAACCGGTTAAGTAGAAACTAACACAACTGTTCAAATCTTGAAAAATAGGAAAAATCAGAACAGCGAGAACAGTGAAATTAAAACCGGATTTTTTGAACCTTGAAAAATTAAGAAAAATTAGGAAGTCAATATTGAATGAAATATTATTTCCTCTGAAGCTTTCCTTCTTTCTACCTTCAAACTACTCCCATGCAGAATGATTAAAGTATCAAGAACAGTGAAGTCTAAATCTGATTGTTTGAACCGGTTACAAAACAATTCAAATATTAAAAAATTAAGAAAATCAGGATGTCAATCTTTAATGAAAGAATATTTCCTCTGAAGCTTTCCTTCTTTCTGCCTTCAAACTATTCCTATGCAGAATGATTGAAAGTACCAAGGACAGAGAAATTAAAACCTGATTGTTTCAACCAGTTAAGTAGAAACTAAAACAATAATTCAAATCTTAAAAAATTAAAAAAATTAGGAAGTCAATCCTTAATGAAGGATGATTTCCTCTCAAGCTTTTCCTTCTTTCTGCCTTCAAACTACTCCTATGCAGAATGATTGAAAGTACCAAGAACAGTGAAATTAAAACCTGATTGTTTGAACCGGTTAAGTAGAAACTAAAACAATAGTTCAAATCTTAACAAATTAAGAAAAATTAGGAAGTCAATCTTTATGAAAGAAGATTTCCACTGAAGTTTCCCTTCTTTCTGCCTTCAAACTATTCCTGTGAAGAATGATTGAAAGTACCAAGAACAGTGAAATTAAACTCTGGTACTTCAAACCGGTTAAGTAGAAACTAACACGACTGTTCAAATCTTAAGAAATTAGGAAAAATCAGAACAGTGAGAACAGTGAAATTAAAACCAGATTGTTTGAACCTTAAAAAATTAAGAAAAATAAGGAAGTCAATATTTAATGAAAGAATCTTTCCTCTGAAGGTTTCCTTCTTTCTGCCTTCAAACTACTCCCATGCAGAATGATTAAAGTATCAAGAACGCTGAAGTTTAAATATGATTGTTTGAACCGGTTACAAAACAATTCAAATTTTAAAAAATTAAAAAAAAATCAGGAAGTCAATCTTTAATGAAAGAACATTTCCTCTGAAGCTTTCCTTCTCTCTGCCTTCAAACTATTCCTGTGCAGAATGATTGAATATACAAAGGACAGTGAAATTAAAACCTGATTGTTTCAACCAGTTAAGTAGAACTAACACAATAATTCAAATCTTAAAAAATAAAGAAAAATTAGGAAGTAAATCTTTAATGAAAGAAGATTTCCTCTGAAGTTTCCCTTCTTTCTACCTTCAAACTATTCTTATGCAGAATGATTGAAAGTACCAAGAACAGTGAAATTAATATCTGATTGTTTGAACTGGTTACGAAACAATTCAAATACTAAAAAATTAAGAAAAATCCAGAAGTCAATCTTTAATGAAAGAATATTTCCTCTTATGCTTTCCTTCTTTCTGCCTTCAAGCTATTTCTATGCAGAATGATTGAAAGTACCAAGAACATTGAAATTAAAATCTGATTGTTTGAACCAGTTAAGTAGAAACTAACCCAATAAATTCAAACCTTATATAAAAAAAAAAAAAAAAAAAAAAAAAAATATGAAGTCATTCTCTAATGAAAGATGATTTCCTCTGAAGCTTTCCTTCTTTCTGCCTTCAAACTATTCCTATGCAGAATGATTGAAAGGACCAAGAACAGTGAAATTAAAATCTGATTGTTCAAACCGGTTAAGTAGAAACTAGCACAACTGTTCAAATCTTAAGAAATAGGAAAAATCAGAACAGTGAGAACAGTGAAATTAAAACCGGATTGTTTGAACCTTGAAAAATTAAGAAAAATTAGGAAGTCAATATTTAATGAAATAACATTTCCTCTGAAGCTTTCCTTCTTTCTACCTTCAAACTACTCCCATGCAGAATGATTGAAGTATCAAGAACAGTGAAGCCTAAATCTGATTGTTTGAACCGGTTACAAAACAATTCAAATATTAAAAAATTAAGAAAATCAGTAAGTCAATCTTTAATGAAAGAATATTTCCTCTGAAGCTTTCCTTCTTTCTGCCTTCAAACTATTCCTATGCAGAATGATTGAAAGTACGAAGGACAGTGAAATTAAAACCTGATTGTTTCAACCAGTTAAGTAGAAACTAACACAACAATTCAAATCTTAAAAAATTAAAATAATTAGGAAGTCAATCCTTAATGAAAGATGATTTCCTCTGAAGCTTTCCTTCTTTCTGCCTTCAAACTACTCCTATGCAGAATGATTGAAAGTACCAAGAACAGTGAAATTAAAACCTGATTGTTTGAACCGGTTGAGTAGAAACTAACACAATAATTCAAATCTTAAAAAATTAAGAAAAATTAGGAAGTCAATCTTTAATGAAAGATGATTTCCACTGAAATTTTCCTTCTTTCTGCCTTCAAATTATTCCTGTGCAGAATGATTGAAAGTACCAAGAACAGTGAAATTAAAATCTGGTACTTCAAACCGGTTAAGTAGAAACTAACACAACTGTTCAAATCTTAAGAAATTAGGAAAAATCAGAACAGCGAGAACAGTGAAATTAAAACCGGATTGTTTGAACCTTGAAAAATTAAGAAAAATTAGGAAGTCAATATTTAATGAAATAATATTTCCTCTGAAGCTTTCCTTCTTTCTGCCTTCAAACTACTCCCATGCAGAATGATTGAATTATCAAGAACAGTGAAGCTTAAATCTGATTGTTTGAACCGGTTACACAACAATTCAAATTTAAAAAAATTAAGAAAATCAGGAAGTCAATCTTTAATGAAAGAACTTTTCCTCTGAAGCTTTCCTTCTCTCTGTCTTCAAACTATTCCTATGCAGAATGATTGCACGTACCAAGGACAGTGGAATTAAAACCTGATTGTTTCAACCAGTTAAGTAGAAACTAACATAATAAAACCAATCTTAAGAAATTAAACAAATTAGGAAGTCAATCCTTAATGAAAGATGATTTCCTCTGAAGCTTTCTATCTTTCTGCCTTCAAACTACTCCTATGCAGAATGATTGAAAGTACCAAGAACAGTGATATTAAACCTAATTGTTTGAACCGGTTACAAAACAGTTCAAATATTAAAAAATTAAGAAAATCAGGAAATCAATCTTTAATGAAAGGAGCTCTCCTCTGAAGCTTTCCTTCTTTCTGCCGTCAAACTATTCCTATGCAGACTGATTGAAAGTACCAAGAACAATGAAATTAGAACCTGATTGTTTCAACCAGTTAAGTAGAAACTAACACAATAATTCAAATCTTAAAAAAGTATAAAAATTAGGAAGTCAATCCTTAATGAAAGATGATTTCCTCTGAAGCTTTCCTTCTTTCTGCCTTCAAACTATTCCTATGCATAATTATTGAAAGTACCAAGAACAGCGAAATTAAAATCTGATTGTTTGAACCGGTTAAGTAGAAACTAACACAACAGTTCACATCTTAAAAAATTAGGAAAAATCAGGAAATCAATCTCTAATGAAAGAATTTTTCCCCTGAGCTTTACTTTTTCTTACCTTCAAACTATTCCTATGCGGAATGATTGAAAATACCAAGAACAATGAAATTAAAAGATGATTGTTTGAATCGGTTAAGTAGAAACTAACACAACAGTTCAAATGTTAAAAAATAAGAAAAATCCAGAAGTCAATCTTTAATGAAATTAGCTTTCCTCTAAAGTTGTAGTTGTTTTGGGAATTACCAGGTTGCTAATGTTTCAATTCTTACGAATGAAAAAGTGTTGTCAAATTTAAATAATTAAGTTTGCATATTTATTTTGATAGTTCAACATGGCAACAATGACAAAAATATGGTGATGATATAAGAACCTCGTGATTTTGAAAAAATAAGAAAAAACATAAAAAAAACAGTTTTTAGGCATGAATTGACCAATTATTCACATGGTCACTTGAACAATTGAGGATTTAAATCAATTGATGAACAAAAGCATGATTTGAAGAATTATGTTGCCATTTTATAAAACCTTAGAAATGACAAAATTTACTGTATTAGTAATTTGTTTCATTTGTAAGGTTTTATAAAATTGGTAAAGTAATTGTTCAAATCTTAAGAACTGGAAACCAATTGAAAAATGCACTAAAAAATTCTGAAAGTACTTTGAAACTATCATAAATCCTTACCTTGTCTCAATAGGCCACTATAGATGGTGCCAATGGACTATGCTTCATCAATGAAGTAAATCTTAGACATAACAACGGGGTCAGACTATCCCCCCTCGGAACTGCGTAACCCCAATACTCTGATTCACCTGGCGAGTGCAGAGGATGGAGAATCTTACTCTAATTCTGGGATGCCTATGGCAAATGCCATGTAGTTTTACAAAAAAAAAGAAACCAAACCAAAAATTTCCAAGTCTGTAGAAAGACCTATTCAAAAAATTAAAAATTCCAATTTATATTATGGAATAGCTCATCATGCATACAAAAATTGTATCTTCGGTAATAATTGCTTACTCTCTTCTTTGCCTGGTCAGTCAATAAAAAACAAAATGACATAGGAATCGTTGATAAGGCACCGTTTTAAGCACAGTTTATAGACAGTAAGCTTATCGCAGATAATTTCTGGTCTTCGGTCTCGGTGCGAACAAAAAGCTCCTCCCACTTGTTTCTGCCTTAGCGGATTAGTTTGTTATCGTCAATCACTGAGAAATGGTTACCAAGTGCATTTTTCTTAATAGCGGGTTTCCACTTGTTTCGTGTCCAAGAGAAATCTGACTTGTCTACCCGCGAAAAGATCTGATAACGCCTATGTTTCTATCTGCAAAAACGTTCTCCGGAGCACTCGCACCCCTGTCCGGGTTTTTATAATGGGAGAGATAGAGAATGATCATACTGCTAATTCTATAAACTGTGGTTTTAAGTTTGAATCATTATAGTAGAACCTTATTTCCAAAACATTTTAGAAGATTTAAGGATAATTAAAATAAACAATAAAAAAATCCTTACAATTCTTGAAGTACCAAGGACATCGACATGAAAACACCTTTTCCCCAGTGGACCCATCTTAGATTAATTTATGCCTAAAAACTGTGTTTTTTATGTTTTTTTTTTTTTTTTATTCCAAAATCAAAAGGTTTTTAGATCGTCACCATATTTTGTCAGTGTTGCCATGTTGAACTAACAAAATAAATATACAAATTTAAGTAGTTAAATTTGACAACATTTTTCATTCGTAATAATTCAAACATTAACAATCTGGTGGGGGGTTAAATCACCCTCAAAGACATGGTTATTCGTTTATTCGAATATGATGAAAAAAATGGTTTTCTAAAAATTTTCGAAAAAAATTAATTTTCGGTGACTTGTTTTTCGAAAAATTAAACAATTTTGCAAAAATGAGCGTGAGAGGGGGGCTAGCTCCAATATTTTTGGTACTTAAAATTGGTATTAGAAATTTTGAGTTCGGATCAAATGAGCCATCTTCCTTTCTTCTACGATCACTGGTTCGATATGATGATCGCTGGGGAAAAAACAAACCAACAACAAAAAAAAAAAAAACAATTAAACACGCATCCGTGATCTTTTCTCTGGCAAAAAAAAGGAAAATTCCACATAAGAGCTTGCAATCTCTACAGTAAGATCCTCTAGTATACGAAATCTGATGGTGTGATTTGTTAATACCACTTTATTTTTGCGGGGTGTCCCCCCCCTTTTTTTAAAATTGGCAAATTTTCTCAGACTCGTAACTTTTGACGGGTACCATTAAATTTGATGAATTTTACTTATATTGAATAAGCATCAAAATTCGATTCTTTTGATGTATTTAATGTTATCAAGACTCTGTTGCTTAAAGTTTCGGTTACTATTGAGCCGCATCGCTCCTTACTTACAATTCGTTACCACGAACTGTTTGATAGTCGCACATTTAGCAAAACAAAACTGGTAAAATGATACAGCGTCTAGACGCTACTGTTTTCACTTAAAGCAGGGACTTGGACAATGGGTGGGGGGATCGGGGCACATCACCCTAAAATCCTGAATGAACACTGTGTTCCGATTTTCTGGGCAATCCTTATCATGAATATATTTTTTTATAACCCCCAGCCCTACAAAAATCCTGCTTCTGTCCCTGAATTAATTTTTTTTAATTTATTGTAAATCCGCCCTGGATATCCACTTAACTTAAAAAATAATAAATATAAAAAGAAGAAAATCTATATGCTTAAGTGGAAATGGAGGGGCGCAAAACGGATTTGGCTTTAAATAACATAGGGATCAAATTCATGCAAGCCAAAAATGTGCTAATCAAAATAGTCGGTATGTTGAGATAAAACAGTTAAACATATCAAGTTATCTAAACCTCAATGCCTTTTGTGTACCTATTTTTCACTTATATTCATAAATTCTCGAGAAAAGAATTTTACTTTTTAGTCCTTTGCGAAATTAAGTATTTTTAATTATATTTATTATTTTCAGATTTTTAGCCTCTAAGACAATAATTTGCCTTATCTAAGATTCAAGCCTAAATTACCAAAGTCAAGTGTTCTTACCGGTGCGCTATCAAGTCTTGTATAATAGTGTTTGTTTGTACTTTTTCTGTGTTCCCTCATTCAATTATTGTTTTATTTATACAAGGGATAGTATACCACGCGGGAGATTTTAATGTTGTATCATTGCAATGTCATTGGAAGTCCGCACGCTTGTAAAAATTTTGAAATAACTGAATATTCGGAAGGGATCACAAATCGGCTCACACAAATTTGTGCGACAAACAAAAGAAAGTGACAAAAAAAAAATAGTCAAACAGTTCGTGGTAACGGACTATAAGTAAGGAGCGACCTGGCTCAATAGTAACCGAAACTCTAAAAAGCAATTTTGATACCAATAGATACATCAAAAGAATCAGATTTTAATGCTGATTTGAAATATATAAGTTGCATCAAGTTTAGTCTTACCGATCAAAAGTTACGCCCCTGAGAAAATTTGCCTGATTTCCGAAAAAAAGGGGGAAACCCCCTTAATAGTTACAGAACCTGAATGAGAATCACACCGTCAGATTCAGCGTATCAGAGAACCCTACTGTAGAGGTTTCAAGCTCCTATCTGCAAAAATGTAGAATTTTGTATTTTTTGCCAGAAGAAAGATCACGGATGCGTGTTTATTTGTTTTTTGCTTGTTTTTTTTTTCAGGGGTGATTGTATCGACCCAATAGTCAAAGAATATCGTGATAGGGCTCATTCGAACGGAAATTAAAAGTTCTAGTGCCCTTTTTAGGTGACCAAAAAATGGAGGACTACTAGGCCCACTCCCACGCTCATTCTTTCCCAAAGTTACCCGATCAACATTTTGAGATAGCCATTTTGTTCAGCATGGTCGAAAACATAATAAATATGTCTTTTAGGATGACTTAATCCCCAGAGTCCCCGGGGGGAGGGCTGAAAGTTATGAATTTTACCCAATGTTTACATATTGTATTGGTTATTGGGAAGTATGCAGACGTTTTTGGGGGAGATTTTTCTGGTAGTGAGGGAGGGGTCGGGAGTTATGTGGGAAGATCTTTCCATGGAGGAGGTTTTCATGGGGAAGGGACATTGCTATGAAGGGGGCGCCAGATTTCCCAGCATTATTTAAAAAAACGATCAGAGATTAAATTAAAAATACAAGTTTTTCAACTGAAAGTAAGGAGCAACATCAAAACTTAAAACGAACAGAAATTATTACGTATATGATTGGGTTCGCCCCCTAGTCAATACCTCGCTCTTTAAGCCAAAGATTTTTTAGTACTTTCATAAGAGCTATTTATTCTAATTAACGGCCTTTGTGATTAAGAGGTCATTTTTAAAGAATTGGAACAAAATTCGAACTATAGCGTAAAGAGTGAGGTATTGACTAGGGGGAGATCCCCCTAATATACGTATTAAAGAATATATGAACATAGAAGTTCGTTGCGTAAGTTAAATCGTAAGTTACGTATATTTATTACTAGTAAAAAACGTTCGTAAATTAAATTAAACAACTTTCGAGAAAGCCATTTCACCAAATAAAAGTAAAATTAGTGTGCAAATTTTGTTTTAATTATTAATGTACGGTGAGCCAAAATCAAAACCTGCCTTAATTCAAAAACGTTCAAAAATTAAATAAAAAAACAGTTTTTTTTAACTGATAGTAAGGAGCAACATTAAAATTTGAAACGAACAAAAATTATTTCGTATATGAAAGGGGCTGTCCCCTCCTCAACGCCTCGCTCTTTACACTAAATTTTTTTATTTTTTTAAAAATTAAAGTTGTGGGACAGAGTCAAACTTTAGCGTAAAGAGCAAGGCGTTGAGGAGGGGACAGCCCCTTTCATAAACGGAATAATTTCTGTTCGTTTTAAGTTTTAATGTTGCTCCTTACTTTCAGTTAAAAAAAACTTGTTTTTTTTATTTAATAATAAGAAAGCTAGAGAGTTGAGGGTAATATATTAAAATTTAACGTTTTTCTTTACGCCTAAGACAAAATTCTATCCATTAATTAACAAAAGATTTTCATTTATTTTAACAAAATTGTACCCAAAACCCATAAACTATTCATAAATATGATTGTAATTTTATTGAGCAATGGAATGGTATATAAATAAGGTTCCGTGTCGTAAAAATCCGAAGTTAGGAAGTTAGTGAAAGTATTTGTCAACACACCCGTGATGTTGGATTTATGTGAAATTGAATCATATTTGTCAAAAATTTGTCCTTCGACTTTTGCATTTTTCAATTATCCATAGTTACCTTTTATATTGATGTTAAGATGATGCTCTATTGATGTTCATTGATGTCCAGTCTTCCATTTTTGAATCGCATCTGAACCGAAATAAAGCTTTGAGTAATTCTGCTAATAAGATTTTAGCAGATTATGGACAATGATATTAAGCAAGAAATGTGTATTTAAACTAAATATTCTTGCCCTCCCATGTATATATATATTTTTTATCAATCGATGTTAAATTTGGATATTAAGAATAGCTTAACCGCATAATCTTTAAAAGTAATGCTAATAACTGGTGTGGTTCTTCATAATTGTAATACAAGAAATGTAGATGTATTTCGGCGGCCATGGAGGCAAAACCCGGCGGTCACGGAGATATTTCGGCATAACAACCCGGTCACGGTTTTTTTACTCGTTACGGCTTGCCAAGTATTTGGAGTCACTTACCAATTGTGGTTGTAGTTGATAAAAAGTAGGACTGCATGAAGAAAAAGTAATAAAGCATAGACAAGAAAAAAAATGTGGGCATAAATGAAAGAGAGAAAATTCTACGTCACAACGAAAAGGATCTTACCTTTCAAAGACTTTATTATCACTTGTAAGCGCTTTGCTTGTGAAGTCTCGCACCCCTGGAAACCTAATTGACAAGGATTCGTTAAAATGGTACAGTAAGATCAGACCTCTAAGTTACTTGTTTACAGAGAAAATATCATTAATTTTCCAACACTGATAGATAATCCTCCCTCTGGCTACTTTTCTCTTTGTAAGCATATCCTAGGATATTATCCCTAGATTGCTTACATGATTGCTTTGTTATCGATTCTCTATCGTATTCGGTCAGCTAAATTATCTGACCACCCATGTCCTTAAAGATATAATTAGAAAGCAGATGTCGTCGTAACAAAGGCAAAGTGATACACTTACTTAAAGAAGTTCAAAATGAAACAGGTACTTGTGAAAGCTTTTTTTTATGTGTTGGGATAGAAAAGCAAAATTTTTAGAACGTCAGTTTTTTTCCTCAAATTTTTTGAGTAACCCCATTGCTTTTCCCTTTTTATACATCTGTTCATTTCCACTGTTTTATCACATGGAATCCCACGGGAAGGTTAATCTCTCTTAGACTTGGATGATATAGATGTTCTGAATGTACTAGATAAACATTTTAGGAATATGAATAAGTTTCGGGGCTTTTTGAGAATCCCCTGTGCAAGAATAAATTTTAAAGTGACTAACTCACTTAGACTAGGACTAAATTAGAGTGAAGACTTGATTTTAGATAACCAGAAAATCGATCAAGTGGATTGATTCAATTACCATACCAGTATTATTATTAAAGATGGTGGATGTAGTGAAGTAAAAAGTAGAATCGCCAAGGTGCAAATTGTTTTTTTTTCGCAGTTGAAAACAATTTGGAAGAATATGAAGATAAGTCTGTGAACTAAAATAATATGTCAGTAGTCATGCATGGTGCAACAGTGTGATTGCTTTGAAAGGCTGAGGATGATATGTTATATATTTTCCAAATGAAGTGTCTAAGGATAGTTTTAGGTATTCGTTTGACTAACCGTAAACCGCAGCACCCGTTTTTAACCGTACTGAAAAATGTGATTCCATCCCACTCTCTAGGGCCATAATGTAAGAAAAGTTAAAATAGTTAGGGCGTTTATTACGGATGATAATGTAAAGAAAAGTTAAACGAATTTTTATCAAATGAGGGGCGTTTATAACGGATGAAGAATGGCAGATTGCCAAAGCTTTTGCTATTGAGCCTTCCATCTATGGCTGAACGAACGAAGTTCCCAAAAAACTTAGGAGGAGGTCATAAGGAACAATCTAAGGAAATTGAAACTTATGGAAAGGGGTAAAGAGTGAGGCTTTGAGTAGATTGGATGCAGGATAGGCGTCCACATCTGCCTTTCTCTTAGGTGGCTTGAGGCTGCAGTGAGTTGTTAGTACTTGTAGTACGCAAGTTATAAAGCGGAAAACAATGTTGTATGTAAGAAAGTACAATTGAAAGAAAAATTGCTCTCATGTTAAATTTGAAATCAGCGATTAAAGTTAGATAAGGACAGCAGTTTTTCAATATAGATTCTTCTGATACAACAAGGAAATAGTAAATTTTCAGTATAATTTGATTTTCGTTGTTGTAGCCTTTATATAATTCTTATTTTTTTTTTTTTTTTTGTCTCAACAGTTTACTTCCGCCTAGAATTCCAGTTCCTTCTACTTTGTCGGCAATTATACAAGTGCAAAAGAAGCCAATCTCCTCGAAGAGGTAACTGAACGAATTATGCATTTATTAAAAGGGGACTAACCCTAAAATTTATTTAGTAGGAGTACAGGTCCATATTGGCCGTGCATTATTAGGACTATCGTGATTGTCCCCCAATACGAATATTTTATAAACAAAATATCCTGAGGTGGATAGGGGTGGAACGTATCTAGTAAACTCTGCATTAAACAAAATATAATGTGCGATTATGGGTTTTGTGTTCACTACAAATATGCCAGAAGTGTACTCAATATTAGTTGTATTATGGATTTTGGTAAATTAAGCCGCTCTGACAATTTTAGAGTAAATAGCTCAAGGACAAATTTAGGAATGAAGCTTGGTGAAAAGAAGGTGAAAAACTCCTGAAGAGGTTCATGAAGAGGAGGCTTGAGCAAGTCTACGATGATTCAGAGTGAATATGATGAAAAATAGCTTAGATTGTTTTGTTATTACCCCAAACCGTACAAATACTCTATCTCTAAAATTACTTTTACTGGGTAGCTCCTCAAGGAAAAGCAAAATGACACCCTTCATGAGTTGGATCTAGACTTAAAAAAGGATCTGACATCCTTTAAGGTTTTGTGGGGAATGGCCAAAGCAGGAGTTTAAACAGTATAAAATGAAGGTGTATGTTTTCCAGTGCTCCGCCCTATAGTGACAAGACATTGGAACTAGTTAGTATCGTCAGAAATAAAAGAAACAATATACTTTATTGTTTAGACGTCCATTTCGAAAACAAAAATAATCTGTTATTCGAAAAAATATTAGGTGACAGGAAGGGAATAAATATGAAATAAATTACATTCAAAACAGAGACCTGGAAATTTTAAACCAAAATGTCTTGGTCATTTTCACGAACTAACAAAAATGATGTAAACTTAGTTATAAGGGGTCTTTCTTCAATTTGCAAAATTAGCACCTGACATTTTGGAGAAATGTGTCATTTGGTTACATTTTACAAGGTAAAATACTATCTAAATATGTTGCAAGCATGATATTCAAAATTATGTATTTTAAATGAATTTTTTTCAGTGCTCCACAAAAGGTCTGTTGTTCTTACCAATTCTAATAAAATAAACTTAAATTCATTGGTCAGTTAAAAGGACACACGTATCTTGTGATACGATATAAGATATATGATAGATATAACAAAAGATATGAAATAACACATATCTTTTGAAAGGTTGCTTTCTCTGGAATTAATATACATTTGATATATTTTATATATATTTGATTGGTTCTGTTACTGGCTTTTTTCCTGTGTTATATAATATAGGACATTAAGTTGAATTTTCAGGAAGTGCTGAAAGGTATGCGTAACTAAATCGAATATCACTATGCGCATCCTGGTTTTGAAAAAAGTAGGGGTAATAGACAATCAACATTATCCTGAGTGTAATGGTAGATTGTAAAAACAGAAGTCTGAATTCAATTTGATTCCGAAAAAAAATATTCTCGAAAGAGATTACGTAGCTTTCAGCCTCGATTAATGTATATCAACAATTGACCAGCGATCCTTAGTTCAAAGATAAAAAGGGAAATATAAGAGCTTTCTAAAAACTTCAATTTGTTATTTATTGCAAGGATTATAGGAATTAAGTTTGACACGACATTTGAAATTAGAAATTTTGGTGTAGCCTTTTTTAAAAGCATTCAAAAATGAAATTCTTTTAAGATAGTAGTACGTCATTCTTCTAAAGATAATAAGACACATCACATTTTTTGCAACATAATATGAGAATAATATCTTTGAGTATTCTTAAGTTATTTTTTATAATCATTGAAAGAAGAAAAATCTGAAAAATTACACGGTAATAATATTAATAATCTATTTTTAATCCACATCATACATAAGTTGTAACACTCGTGGAACAATGGAGATAGAGAAGAGGAAAAGGCATTAAAACACGACTTAACTAATAAATCCAACGAACTAAAAAAATATGAAATAAATATAATGTAACTAAAATGAGATCTGTATAAGATATGTAACTAAATAGAAACAGACTAAAATATGATGGGGCGAAAATTGGGAGAGCAGTAAAATTGGCACCATTCTGTCTAGACTGGTTGGCATAAATGCTACATCGAGGAAAAAAAAAAAACTTATGACCGATTTTACCAAGTTGGATGTAAAGAAATTTTTTTATAAATTTTTAATTTTAATATTACATTTTTAATAAATGATCTGATTTGTTTACCATCTTTTTTTCAAAGGGGGGGGGGGGGTAAAGAACAGAAAGGTAGATGACAGAACGATAACAATAAAACTGGTGAATCCAGGTTGGGGGACCACCCCCCCCCCCCCCCCCAAAAAAAAAGGAATTTTCTGGTGCCCTCAATCCTTGTTTTTTTTTCTGTTTTTTACCTTTTTTTAAATATCGAATTTGTCAATTTGGTCAATTATTTCCGCCCTTGTCACATTAGCCACCCAAGGTTTTCCCTATTGGTGCCCTTGTCAAGTTGGGACCTCCCGAAGATTTTGCTCTAGACCCACCTCTGCACCAAAATGGGGATACAACTTACCCAGAGCACCTTAACTATATTTAGAGTTATTAACATTAGTTTCATAATAACTAATTAATGTGGCTTCGGTTTGGAGTTTAGTCCATAATATTGTTTTGTCCAGTCTTGGAGTTACGAGATACGGAGCTCGTAGAAATACTGAAAATTGTTGTTTTACTTTTGGTCAGTTTTCTCTACTAAGAGATTTTTACTATTGCAAGTGTAACAAGTATTTTTCACAAATTTCTAAATCATTTTCAAATAAAAGCATCTGGCACGTTATTTTTTTTTTTGGGGGGGGGGGAGAATATTTTGTATGGCAAATTTTATCCATAATTAATTTTTTTGTTCCAGGTTTGATGCGAAAATGGTTGTGTATACAACTCGGATATGCTCGAATTTTTTTTTTTTTTTTTTTTTTTTATTGAAACACGACCATGTACAGTTTACATGTTTGTCAAATGTGTTTTTATCAGTGTCACATATCGGAATTAAATAAGGATTGGTAATCTGAAATCTACTCGAGGAATTTATGAATGGACTCGAGGAATTTATGAATGGACTTACTAGGCTAGTGTTGGACTACATGATTTTCAGGGAGGGTATCTTGTGATTTAGAATAGAGGTTCTCAGAACACTCTAACCCACTAGTAGGAGACGAACCTCAATTTATTTTTGAAATAAAATGGCGACTAAACCATTCAAGTTTAGCCAAGTAATATATTTTTCATTAACTTTAAATCAGAGCTTCAAGCATCAAATTGACATAAGCACTTTCAGATTAGTTTTGGGAATACTATTCACAGCACCCTAGTTAATGCCAATGAATGTCTTTAGCTGCAAACAACGTCTTTTCTTCGTCCAATGAAATTGAAAAAGCCAAGGATACTTAAGACTTAAGTTTAAGACTTAAATCAGACTTAAGTTTTGACATACAAACTTAGTTGACATTACATACTTTCTCATAATTGTCAAATGATGAAATGGTGCATTATTGTGCAAAATTGCATCAGCACTCTATATTTCATTCTAGTTCTCAGCTGCACCAAAACCTCAAGGTGCAACTAATCCAGGCTTCAGAAATTAAATGAAGAACTTCCTGGCTGAACTTCCTTGAAGTAGTTATTCTAGGACTTTTTTAATTTTAGTTTTAATGATCTCTCATTTTATTGAAAGTCTTATTTAGTATTTTAAAATGTGCTTTACTGCGAACGACCCTTGAAAATAGAGTCAAAATTCATAGAAGGAAAAAAAATTCAGTGTCTTATACTAATTCTTATTGTTTACCTGTTCTTGTTTGTATCTTCAGAAGTCAATTTTTTCAAATTAATGTAGTACTTCCAAGATGTTACCGCTAGAGCCTTTAAGTCAGCACTAAATGATGCCCGTCTATAAAAAGATTATATTAAAATAAGGAGTAATACATTTCAAAAATGACGATTAACTTTTTACCACTAAGTCTTATTAGCATTCATTTGTCAAAATTACTCAGTTTACCCTAGAATCTAAATTTCACTTAAAAACCTGTATAACTTCCTTTTCTCGTATACATAAGCAAACTTAAGAAGTCATGAGCATTTTTTCAACCAGAAGATGAGTGTGTTGATATAAAACCTAGAAGTAATGATTCTCAATGAATTTTCTGGTCTCTTTGCTTTATTTCAACTTAGCATTTGAACGATTCAATTATCCAATCAAGTAGAACAAATACTTTTTATAAAGGTTGTTGAGTATGAAAATAAAGTTACTACGTCCTAACTTCTGACTGCTCAAACTCACCTATTTCCTATTTGAGCATTAATTTTTTTTCTGGGTTTATGTACAAAAAGTTAGATTCAAGTTTTCAGATGTTGTGATTTCAGCAACTAGCTGGGATGAACCTCACTAAACTCCATCTACAAAATATTCGTATGCTCAACAAAAATAATGGATTTATCTCTAAACCATACAACACTTGAAAAATACTACTGGTATCTTTCATAGACAAACTGATATATATTATTCATTGATGAATGGGTTTTCTTCCTTACTCTATCCTCCACTCCCCTACACCGCTTCATCAGTCTCAAACATGCAATGCCTCGGATCAGCCTTATTGCAGTCTCGCGGCATCCCCTCCTCCTTAAGCAATTGTCCAGTCCTTGCCTAGCAGATTCCGGATCCGAGTCACTTGACTCATTGTTATAGCCCCGATCAAACTTCGAAAGGCAAGACCACAGCACGGCAGCATTCAGTTCCATCTTTGATGCCCCATTTGCAGGCATAACCACAACCTCTTGGCTAGTATTCATTGCCTCGATAGTTCTGCTTACAACCTTTAAATTTCTACTATTTTCTTTAAACCACTTTTGATAGCCCCTTTAATCCTCCATTCACCACTCTTACTATTTGTACCCTTGCGCTTTAGTCTACTAAGAAAAGTGGCCCAAGTCTTTGTGGCCCTAATAAAATTGAAGTTGCTGATATTACACCCCTATTGTATCAGGTTTTCAACATTTTTATGTATCCCCGGCCAGAAATAATTTTGTTTTTAACACCCTACCCGTCGTAATTCTGGCAATCAGATGCCTTCCATCAGGGACAATAAGGTGTTTCATGACTGCCTTGGTTCTATGCCTCTTAGGCAACACTAGATGGACATACATATCTTTGAAAACTCTGAAGAGGACCCCTTCTTCTCAACCAATTCAGCATTCTGAGTCCCCACACAGGGGGTCGTGTTCAACTCGTCTTCCTCTTGGCCTATCTTCAAAGCTGCTAACTCCTCATCGATAATTTTCTTTTCTGTGCTTCAGAGTGCTCTAACGACGAGCTTCTGGAATATAACCCCACTGTCCCTAAGCCCAAAAGGGAGCATTACAAACTCATAATATCCTCTGTTCATAATGAACACGGTATTTTCTATAGACCCTCTGCCAGGTACTGTCTGACTGTCTCCTTTATATAGGCGTAACGTTGTTGATTCTGTAAAATAAAACTTGAGGTTAATGCCACCTCGCTGTCCATCTTGGATTCATTCAGTGAATTTTCCTCCATCCATTGCTCCTTGAGCGACTCGAGTGGACCCCTCAGACTGAAACTGTATATCATAGCAGTGCAATCGCACTGCCTAAGTAAAGAACGATGTTGGCACAATGTATTGTTTTTTTTTTCTTTAGACCATGGCACTTTCTATCGAAGGAGTTCTCGCAGAGACTTCGAAAAGGGCTCATTCGATTGGAAATGGGAGTTGCTTGTGCCCTTTTTAATAGTCGAAAGTGATTGGAAGGCAACTAACACCCCTTCCATGCCCACCATTTCCCCAAATACATCCAATCAAAATTTTGAGATAGCCACTTTTTTCAGCGTAGTTGATTTCCAGATACAAATTATAGTTTTGAGGAGAACACTCCCCCACAGCCCTCGGGGCAAGGGTTTTAAGTTATAGCCTGGGGTCATATGATATTTTTATAGAAAGCGGTGTCGTACAAACATCAAAAAAGGCTCATTCGATTGGAAATTCAAAGGGCTAGTGCCCTTTTTAATTGGCAAAAGTGATTGAAGGGCCACAAACCCCCCTCTCGCGCCTACCTTTTCCCCAATCACATCCAATCAAAATTTTGAGATAGCCACTTTGTTCACGTAGTTGAAAGTTCTGGAAATTAGGTATTTGAGGATGACGAACCCCAACCAGCTCACAAGGCAAGGGTTGTAAGTTATGCCCTGGGGGCATATAAGATTTTTATAGAAAGCCTTGTCGTAGCAACTTCAAAAAGGGCTCAAAATTGAAATGGCTAGTGCCCTTTTTAATAGTCAAAATTGATTGGAGGGCAACTAACACTCCTTCAATACCCACCATTTCCCCAAACACATCCAGTCAAAATTTTGAGATAGCTATTATGTTTAACGCAATTGAAAGGTCCGGAAATATGTCTTTAGGCTGGATACTCCCCCAGAGTCTTCAGAGCAAGGGTTGTAAATTATGCCCTGGGGGCATATATAAGGTTTTTAAAGAAAGCGTTGTCGTAAAAACTTGAAAAAAGGCTCATTCGACTGGAAATTCAAAGGGCTAGTGCCCTTTTTAATAGTTGAAAGTAATTGGAAGGCAACTAACCCCCCTCTCACCCCCGCCATTCCCCCATACATTTTTGGGGACTTCGTATAGAATTATTTTTTTCCCGTACCAGGATACTTCGAATTAAAGGAATTATCGTAGAAACTTCGAAAAGGGCTCATTCGATTGGAAATTGGAATGGCTAGTGCCCTTTTTAATAGTCGTAAGTGATTGGAAGGCAACTAACACCCCTTCCATGCCCACCATTTCCCCAAAAACATCCAATCAAAATTTTGAGATAGCCATTTTAATCAACGTAATTGAAAGTTCTGGAAATTATATTTTTTAGCATATTTTTGAGAGGATGACACCCCCCCCCCCATAGCCCTCAGGGCAAGGGTTGTAAGTTATGCCCTTGAGGCATATAAGGTTTTTATAGAAAATTTTGTCGTAGAAACTTCAAAAAGGGTTCATTTGATTGGAAATTGAAATGGCTAGTGCCCTTTTTAATAGTCGAAAGTGATTGGAAGGCAACTAACACCCCTTTCACACCCATCTTTTATCCAGACACATCCAATTAAAATTTTGAGAAAGCCATTTTGTTCAAAGTAGTTAAAAGGTCCCAAAATTATATCTTTGAGGTTGACACTCCCCCACAGCCCTCAGGGTAAGATTTGTAAGTTATGCCCAGGGGGCATATAAGGTTTTTATTGAAAGCTTTGTCGTAGAAACTTGAAAAACGGCTGATTTGGATGGAAATTCAAAGGGCTACTGCCCTTTTTAATTGGCGGAAGTGATTGGAGGGTAATTAACCTCCCTCTCACGCCGACCTTTTCCCCAAACACATCCAATCCAAATTTTTAGATAGCCGTTTTATTCAACGTAGTTAAACGTTTTAGAAATTATATCTTTGAGGATGATAACCTTCTCAGAGCCCCCGGGCAAGGATTGTAAGTTATGCCCTAGGGACATATAATGTTTTTATAGAAACGACATTGTGGAAACTTCAAAAAGGGCTTATTCGATTGGAAATTAGAAGGGCATTTTGTTCGAAAAAGTTAAAAAGTTCGGAAATTATGTTTTTGAGGATGAAACTCCCCTCACAGCCAAGGCGGTACCCAGGATTGTTTTTCGGAGGGGTTTTACTCAAGAAAATTTCGGGGGAGGGGGGGTTTACACAAAAAAAAAACTTAAAAAATGCATACAAAATTTGTTAATATCCATTTTTGTTACGTTTTAACGAGCCAGAAAAACATTTCAGGGGGGGGGGGGTCAAATCCCCCTATCCCCCCCCCCCTCTGGGTAAAGCCTTGCCCTCAGCCCTCAGGGCAAGGGTTGTAAGCTACGCCCTGGGGGCATTTGAGTTTTTTTTTTTTTATAGAAAGCGTTGTCGTAGAAACTTCAAAAAGTGCTCATTCGATTGGGAATCGAAAGGGTAACTGCCCTTTTTAATAGTCGAAAGTGAATAGAGGGCAAGTAACCCCCCTTTCACGCTCACCATTTCCGCAAACACATCCAATCAAAATTTAAGATAGCCATTTTGTTCAACGTAGTTAAAAGGTCCGGAAATTATGTCTTTGAGGATGACACTCCCCCCACAGCTCTCAGGACAAGGGTTGTAAGTTTTGCCCTGGGGGCATATAAGGTTTTTATAGAAAGTGATGTCGTAGAAACTTCAAAAAGGGCTCATTCAGTTAGAAAGTGAAAGGGCTAGTACCCTTTTTAATAGTTGAAATTGATTGGAGGGCAACTAACCCCCCTCTCACGCCCACCATTTCCCCAAACACATCTAACCAAAATTTTGAGATAGCCATTTGTTCAACGTAGTGGAAAGTTCTGGTAATTAGGTCTTTGAGGATGAAAACCCCACTCGCAGCCCTCAGGGCAAGGGTTGAAAGTTATGCCCTGGGGGCATAAGGTTTTTGTAGAACGCGTTGTCGTAGAAACTTCGAAACGGGCTCATTTGATAGGAAATTGAAAGGACTAGTGCCCTTTTTAATAGTCGAAAGTGATTGGAGGGCGACTAACTCCCCTCTCACACCCACCATTTCCCCAAACACATCCAATCAAAATTTTGAGATAGCAATTTTGTTCAACGTAGTTGAAAGTTCTGCAAATTATATCTTTGAGAATGACACCCCCCCAGCCCTCAGGGCAAGGGTTATAAGTTATGCCCTGGGAGCATATAAGGGTCTTACGAGATGAGATGAGATGAGATGAGAGATATACATTTATTAAAAAAGGAAACAAACACTATTCGCCTTTCGCCTGCCAAGAAAGGCAATAAGCTTGAAAGGGCAAGCGAGGTTAACTCTCAGCTAATTAAAACAACATTCATACCGAGCTACTCAACACACAAGAAACTCATCTGATGAAGGAATAAAGAAAAAACAGATAAAGAGGAAAAGAAAGCAAACGATGTCGTAGAAACTTCAAAAGGGCTCCTTTGATTTGAATTGAAAGGGCTAATGCCCTTTTTAATAATCGAAAGTGATTGGAAGGCTACTAGCACCCCTTCCACGCCCACCATTTCCCCAAACACATCCAATCAAAATTTTGAGATAGCCATTTTGTTCAGCGTAGTTGATTTCCAGATAGAAATCATGTTTTTGAGAAGAACACTCCCCCACAGCCCCTCAGGGCAAGCGTTTTAAGTTAAGCCCTGGGGGCATATGAGATTTTTATAGAAAGCGGTGTCGTACAAACATCCAAAAAGATTCATTCGATTGAAAATTCAAAGGGCTAGTACCCTTTCTAATAGTCGAAAGTAATTGGAGGGCAACTAACCCCCCTTTCACGCCCACCTTTTCCCCAAACACATCCAATCAAAATTTTGAGATAGCCATTTTGTTCACGTAGTTAAAAGTTCTGGAAATTAGGTCTTTGAGGATGACGACCCCTACCCAGCCCTCAGGGCAAGGGTTGTAAGTTATGCCCTGGGAGCATATAAGGTTTTTATAGAGAGCCTTGTTTTAGAAACTGTAAAAGGGGCTCTTTCGATTGAAAATTGAAATGGCTAGTGCCCTTTTTAATAGTCGAAAGTGATTGGAAGGCAACTACCACTCCTTCCATGCCCACCATTTTCCCCAAACACATCCAGTCAAGATTTTCAGATAGCTATTATTTTTAACGTAGTTGAAAGGTCCGGAAAATATATCTTTGGGCTGGGCACTCCCCTTACAGTCTGAGGGCAAGGGTTGTAAATTATGCCCTATGGGCATATAAGGTTTTTAGAGAAAGCGTTGCCGTAAAAAAGTTGAAAAAAGGCTCACTCGACTGGAAATTCAAAGGGCTAGTGCCCTTTTTAATATACGAAAGTAATTGGAAGGCAACTAAACCCCCTCGCACACCCACCATTCCCCCTTACATTTTTGGGGACTTCTTATCGCATTATTTTTTTTTTCCCGCACCAGGATACTTCGTATCAAAGGAGTTGCCGTAGAAACATCGAAAAGGGCTCATTCGATTGGAAATTGGAATGGCTAGTGCCTGTTTTTACAGTCAAAAGTGATTGGAAGGCAACTAACATCCCTTGAAAGCCCCATTTCCCCAAAAACATCCAATCAAAATTTTGAGATAGCCATTTATTCAACGTAGTTGAAAGTTCTGGAAATTATACTTTTTAGCATATTTTTGAGAGGATGACAACCCCCCCTAGCCCTCAGGGCAATGGTTGTAAGTTATGCCCTTGGGGCATATAAGGTTTTTATAGAAAGTGTTGTCGTATAAACTTCAAAAAGGGCTCATTTGGTTGGAAATTGAAATGGCTAGTGCCCTTTTAATAGTCGAAAGTGATTGGAAGGCAACTAACACCCTTCCCACGCCCAACATTTATCCAGACCCATCCAATTAAAATTTTGAGATATCCATTTTGTACAAAGTAATTGAAAGGTCCGGAAATTATCTTTGAGGATGACACTCCCCCCACAATCCTCAGGGTAAGAGTTGTAAGTTATGCCCTGGGGGCATATTAGGTTTTTATTGAACACTTTGTCGTAGAAACTTAAAAAAGGGCTCATTCGAATGGAAATCCAAAGGGCTAGTGCTCTTTTTAATAGGCGAAAGTGATTGGAGGGCAATTAACCCCCCTCTCACGCCGACCTTTTTCCCAAACACATCCAATCAAAATTTTTAGATAGCCATTTTATTCAACGTAGTTAAAGGTTTTAGAAATTAGGTCTTTGAGGATGATTACCATCTCAGAGCCCTCAGGGCAAGGATTGTAAGTCATGCCCTGGGGGCATACAATGTTACTATAGCTAACGATGTTGTGGAAACTTCAAAAACGGGCTCATTCGATTGGATATTAGAAGGCTTACGCCCTTTTTAATAGTCAAAAGTGATTGGAGGATAACTAACACCCCTCTCACACCCACCATTTCCCCAGACACATCCAATCAAAATTTTGAGATAGCCATTTTGTTCGAAAAAGTTTAAAAGTCAGGAAATTATGTTTTTGAGGACGACAACCCCCCCCCACAGCCAAGGCCGTACCCAGAATGTTTTTTCGGAGGGAGTTTTACTCAATAAAATTTCGTGGGGGGGGGCAGTTTTTCACAAAAAACTTAAAAAAAGCATAAAAATTTTTTTATATCCATTTTGTTACGTCTTTACGAGCCAGAAAAACATTTTTTTTTGGAGGGGATGGGGTTCAAACCCCTCTAACCCCCCCCCCCTGGGTATAGCCCTGCCCTCAGCCCTTAGGGCAGGGGTTGTAAGCTACGCCCTGGGAGCATTTGAGGTTTTTTTTTATAGAAAGCACTATCATAGAAACTTCAAAAAATGCTCATTCAATTGGGAATTGAAAGGGCAACTGCCCTTTTCAATAGTCGAAAATGATTGGAGGGCACGTAACCCCCCTCTCACGCCCACCATTTCCCCAAACACATCCAATCAAAATTTTGAGATAGCCATTTTGTTCAACGTAGTTGAAAGGTCCGGAAATTATGTCTTTGAGGATGACAATCCCCCTACAGACCTCGGGGCAAGGGTTTTAAGTTTTGCCCTGGGGGCATATAAGGTTTTTATAGAAAGTGTTGTCATAGAAACTTCGAAAAGGGCTCATTCAGTTGGAAAGTGAAAGGACTAGCACCCTTTTTAATAGTTGAAAGTGATTGGAGGGCAACTAACCCACCTTTCACGCCCACCATTTCCCTAAACACACATAACCAAAATTTTGAAATAGCCATTGGTTCAACGTAGTTGAAAATTCTGGAAATTAGGTCTGTAAAGATGAAAACTCACTCACAGCCCTCAGGGCAAGGGTTGAAAGCTGTGCCCTGGGGGTATATAAGGGTTTTTATAGAACGCGTTGTCGTAAAAACTTCAAAAAGGGCTCATTCGATTGGAAATTTAAAGGACTAATGCCCTATTTAATAGTCGGAAGTGATTGGAGGGAAACTAAACCCCCTCTCACGCCCACCATTTCCCCAAACACATCCAATCAAAATTTTGAGATAGCAATTTTATTCAACTTAGTTGAAAGTTCTGCAAATTATATCTTTGAGGATAACAACCCTCCCCCTTCCCAGCCCTCAGGGCAAGGGTTATAAGTTATGCCCTGGGAGCATATAAGGCTTTTATGAGATGAGATGAGAGGTATACATTTATTAAAACAGAAAACAAACACTATTTGCCTTTCGCCTGCCAAGAAAGACAATAAGCTTGAAAAGGCAAGCAAGGTTATCACTCTCAGCTAATTAAAACAACATTCATACCGAGCTACTCAACACACAAGAAACTCATCTGATGAAGGAATAAAGGAAAAAAAAGAGAAAAAGACAGAAAGCGTTGTCACAGAAACTTCAAAAAGGCTCCTTCGATTTAAAATAGAAAGTGCTAGTGCCTTTTTTAATAGTTGAAAGTTATTCGAGAGCAACTAACGCCCTTCTCAATCCCGCCATTTCCTGAAAACACATCCGATCAAAATTTTGAGATGTCCATTTTGTTCAACGTAGTTGAAAGCTCTGGAAATTATGTCTTTGAGGACGACAACCCCTTCACAGCCCTCTGGGCAAGGGTTGTAATTTATGCCCTTGGGGCATATAAGGTGTTTATAGAAAGCTTTGACGTTGAAGCTTAAACAGGGCTTATTCAATTGGAAATTGAAAAGGCTAGTGCCCTTTTTAATAGTCGAAAGTGATTGGAAGGCTTTACATTTTTATAGTAAAGAGCGATATGGGTACAATGTTGTTTTTTTTTTTTTTTTTTTTTTTTTTTTTTTTTTTTTTTTTTTTTTTTTTTTTTTTTTTTTTTTTTTTTTTTAGACCAGGGCATTTCGTATCGAAAGAGTTGTAGAAACTTCGAAAAGGGATCATTCTATTGAAAATAGAAAGTGCTAGTGCCCTTTTTAATAGTTGAAAGTGATTTGAGGGCAACTAATCCTCCTCCCACGCCCACCCTCCCATTTGCCCATTATATTTGAAAACTAAATATTACCTTAACATTGAATCAAAATGCACTGTTAATCCTAATTCCCAATAAGGCAGCTCAACAGTATCCCAAGAATGACTGAGGGTATTATGTTCAAACTTTCGGGGTTACTTCTGCATCAAAATAGCTTAAGTGTATCCAAGCTATCAAAGAAAGTAGGCAGATTTTTATTGCGAATGGTAGCAAGTTTTCTATTTCAGGTCAACTAGAGTAGGTATGAAACTAAATTAAACACTACTATTTGTGTCCAAATTTTTAAAAGGCAGTATGTTGTTAAAAATTGCTAAAAAATTTTCTCCAGCATACAAATAGCAGGCCAAACTATAAAGTCTTAAAAAAACGAAAAGATTTAAGCCACTATTTTCTTTTTCCCTGGAAAGACTGTGTCAATATAAAACGAACAGAAATGAATTAAAAAAAACTTTTTCCACAGAATAAGTTTTTCAAAGAAAAGTAAATAACTCCATTAAACCAAAAATGAGCAAAAATAAAATCAAATAATCTACCAAGCATGGGATACTTTTAAGATCGTCGGAAAACGATCTTTTAAGAAAGTCGGAAAATCCCATCCGACTATGACGTCTTTTAAAAATGTCTCCGTATTGGCTGCCGTAACCTTTTCCTCAATGGAATCCCTGTTGCAGAAGATCTCTATTTCAACCTCAGCTGTTCGGTACTTTAGCTGATCCCCATGACCGCACATCACCGAAGTTTTTTTCTCTTTTTATTTTTATCTGCACCTAGGCTGCTTTCTTTGACGCCAAATCGGTACCAAGATCAAAGAATAAAGCACCGTGAGTTCCGTCCAATGCTCCTTGAGTGGTAGTTCCGCTGTCCACTCTACAATTTCTATTTAAGAAAGTTTTTTTCGCTACCTTGCGACTCATCTGCGCTTTTAAGCTCCTGTGTGACTCAGCAATTCTACTGAGAAATGCATATCCCTCAGTGGAAACTTGTCTGATAGCCTCCGTTATGTTTTCAACTTCGGAACCTTCAACTTCGGAACCTTCAACTTCGGAACCATCAACTTCGGAACCTTCTGCCACGAATAGATTCTTTTTGCTATATTCTTAGGGCAAAACCTCTTAAAGTGCGGACCTTCACAAAGAAAACAAAGCTAGTCCCTTCCCTTTGGAGACCATGTCTCCACTTTTCTCCAATCCTGCCTTTTCCTTGCTGGTCTCAGGATGCATAAGAGCCGCCTTGCTCGGTTCCTTGTCAGGGCCACTGGTATTTAACAATACTTTCTTGGACCGTGAAAATGAACACGCTTCGGCTGTAGTAATTGCTTCGTCAAGCGTCTGGGGATTCTCCTGTGTCAAGTGAGTGTTCAGGTCTGGAAGAGAACTACTGCTGCTAACAACTCACCGCAGCACCAACCGCCTGAAGCCAACACAGCTACGCACGCTGTTACTCAATCTCAATTATATTCAAAGCACCCCTCTTCTATCTATTCTACACCCTCCCAGGAAGTTCCCAATTCCCGTAAGTCTTTCTGTATGACATCTCGCGCCCCAGCCATGGACGACCTACTTTCTATTTAGCCCTAGATGGTTGGCCAAAGTAGAAAATCTTTGGTAACCTCTCATACTTCATCGGCAGAACGTAACCTATCCATCTCAACCTTTCTCTCATTCTAGCCCTAGAAAGCGGGATTGATCCACACTTTTTATAGAGCCTACTGTACCCAGAACAATCCGTAGGCAATTTCTCTGGAAAACATCTGGCAAGTCTTTCTCCATTTTTTGAAGCTTCCATGCTTCAGAACCATGTTTGACCACTGTCATCACTGTAGCTTGCAATATTCTAATCTCGGTTCGCAGACTCATTTTTTATATTCTTCCAAACTTAATTCAACTGTGAAAAAAAAAACCACCCTGACCCTTGGCTATTCTGCTTTTAACATTTTCAAGGCTTCCATCGTCTTTACTGATAATGCTATCAGTAAGTAAAGCTGTCCGCTTGCAGCAGCTTTACTTACTGCAGCTTTACTTACTGCAGGTAAGTAAAGCTGTCCGCTTGATCGATCTTTTCGTTATCCAACGTCACCTTTTCATCTTCATTTATTCCTAACCTTAGAAACTTAGTCTTATTAACATTAATCTATAAACCTATTAATGTACCCTGAACTGGCAAAAATTATAAAAGCTCATTTATTTTGCTCATACTTTCATCTAGGATGCTAAAGTCATCAGCATAATCTAATTCCAGGAAAGTTTTTCTTACCCATTTGATTACATCTTCTCTCATTGCCTTCCCTGTGGTCCTTAAGACGCAGCCCATCAAAATGATCCATATAAATGGAGGTAGAAAACAACCTTGCTTAACTCCTGATTTAATACAAAACCAGATACTAGCCTCATTTCTTACCTTAACCACAGCAGTGGTATTCTCGAACATAGCACTACTCATTTTAATATATTTGTCTGGTATCATAGGCAGCGCAATCGTGCTGCCTAAGTAAAGAACGATGTTGGCACCATTTATTATTTTTTTTTTTCATACCAGCGCACTTCGTATCGAAGGAGTTGTCGTGGTAACTTCGAAAAGGGCTCATTCGATTGAAAATAGAAAGGGCTGATGCCCTTTTTAATAGTCGAAAGTGATTGAAGGGAAACTAATCCCCCTACCACGCCCACCCTCCCATTTGCCCATTATGTTTAAAAACTAAATGTTGCCTTAAGATTAAACCAAAATGAACTGTGTTAATGCTAATTCCCAATAAGGCATCTCAGCGGTATCCCAAGAACGACTGAGGGTATTATGTTCAAACTTTTGGGGCTACTTCTGCTCTTAAAATTTAACCAAATCAAAATAGCGTAAGTGTGTCCAAGCTATCAAAGAAAGTAAACAGATTTTTTTGTGAATGGTATCAAGTTTTCCATTTCAGGTCAACTAGAGGAGGTGTGAAACTAAATTAAACACGACAATTTTGTTCAGATTTTTAAAAGGGTATGTGTTGTTAAAAATTGCTGAAAACTTTTCACCAGCATACAAATAGCAGGCCAAATTATAAAGTCTTAAAAAGTAAAATTTTAAAGTATTATTTTCTTTTTCCCTGAAAAGACTCTGTCAATATAAAACGAACAGAAATTAATTAAAAAAAACTTTTTCCACAAAATAAGTTTTTCAAAGAAAAGTAAAGAGCTCCATTAAAGAAAAAATGAGCAAAAATAAAATCAAATAATCTACCAAGCGTGGAACTACCACAAATCAGCATCGATAATTAAATGAAACCCAAAACGAACAGAAATTACAATAAATAACCGAGTCAAACTCAAAACGAGCAGAAATTAACATAAGTTGGGCTCAAAACCCCTATGCCTTCCCAAAGCCAGAACAAAATTTGCACTAAAGTGAAAAAAATACAAATGAATATGCATTGTCAGTTTAATTACATATACTGATATTTAGTAATCAAAATGTTAATATTATTTTGATTTATTACAGTTATAAAAGTAAAAACATTTATATTTTTTTCGAGAAAAGCGTAAATTTTGTTCTGGCCTTGGGAAGGCATAGGAGTTTTGAGCCCAACTTATGTTAATTTCTGCTCGTTTTGAGTTTGACTCGGTTATTTATTGTAATTTCTGTTCGTTTTGGGTTTCATTTAATTATCGATGCTGATTTGTGGTAGTTCCACGCTTGGTAGATTATTTGATTTTATTTTTGCTCATTTTTTGTTTAATGGAGTTCTTTACTTTTCTTTGAAAAACTTATTTTGTGGAAAAGTTTTTTTGATTAATACCATTCAAGGATAAGACCTTCGTTAAGGCTCTTCTAATGGCTGAATTGAACGCTTGCTGATAATCTATAAAACTGAGGACCAAAGGTGTTTGACAACTCAGGCACTTCTCAATTATTAACATAAGAGTGACACCTCCTTTACCCTTCCTTAGACCGACCTGTTCTTTTTTTTGAAGTTTATCTACAGCATCTCTAAGTCTAAAAGTATCTTCATACTAAGTAATTTGCTGTCTACGGACACCAGGCTGGTGCCTCTATAATTATCACACTCACTCTTATCAACTTCCTTATGCAGAGGTTTCATTAAGATTTTCTTAAAATCGCTAAGTACTTCCCTATTTTCAAAAATCATATTCATAATGTTCAGCAACTTATTACTAACCTCATTGCCACCATATCCTTAAAAAAATCATTTACCACACTATCAGCACCTGGTGCCTTATTATTTTTTTAATCCTTTTAGTACTGTCACTAATTCTTCCTCACAAAATAAAATCTTCCTTCACATTCAAGGTATCACAAACTTTTTCGCTTTGCCTTATGTGTTTTCCTGTAACTCTATCCCGGCTTAGCAAATTTATAAAATGTTGTGCCCACCTCTCTTTAACTCTATCCTTATCACTAATTGTGGCCCTATTCCTTTTTTTAGCTAGAACAAGTCTGGATTAGCTACACCGTCTCAATTTATTAAATGCCAGTAGAATATTTTACTGTTATGCCGTCTAGCAGCATCGTTCAGATCCTCGTCAATTTTAGCTATGGTCTTACTTCACACCTCCTGAATTCATGTTTTAATGCTTTCTCCATTTTCTTTACAATCCATTTATTTTCATATGATCGATCAATCAGATTATTCCTGTAAAAGCATCTCCTCATCTCTGTTTAACGTAAAGCATGTTCACTAATGAATGGGTGAATGAATGAATGTTCTTTATTACCCATCTATAAGCAAAAAAAAAATTAAAACGATGGAGTACAATAAAAGAAATGATCACCAAACAAACATGTCATAAAGACATACACAAATTACTAATAATACTAAATCTAAAATAGTGCGCCTTTCCACGGGCGAGAAGAGGACTGGTTACTCAGTTTCTGAAACTGTTCATACCTGGCCTAATACGGTTCCGCCACCCCAAAACGGTTAACGATTGTCCTGTTCTTGAACCATCGAGCGGCCAGAAGCAAAAACTTTGCGTATTTAAAGTATTACTTTCGCCACACTCGCCTATCAGATTCAGTAAAAATGTCCCAAAATGGGGTCAAATATAGAATATGTGGGAGAACCACACTATTATCGATTCGAGAAAGGGCTTTCCGTTCCTGATTAAGCTGCGATGTAACAACACCAGCATTAGGAATTCTAAGTCCGCGTTCAGCATTCCGAAGCAAAAGCTTTCGTGTATTTTTAATTGAAGACCCAATCGGGAGACCTAAATATATTAGTACGGTGGTGGGTGCCAGCTCACTGTCACCTAGACAGACACTATCGAGCACATAACTACCGTGTATATTAAAAAGAAGACTTGGGATCTTCGCAGCATTCATACTTAGTCCTATTTGTTGATATCTATCAGATAGGTTATCAAAACTCCGTTGAAGACTAGCTATTGACCGGTACGGATTTAACAGATCGTCCGCATAACAAAGCACTGATGTATCCATCCCTTTTGAAATGCAACTCATAGGTAGGCTAATCTGTGCAGGAAGAGACGCATTGTTGCAGATAAGGGGTGATGTGTGATGGCTCCTTGCTTTATTCCGACAAATACAGGGAGCTCACTTTCCGGAAGTACATTTTCCAACTGAAAACGAACTTTTAGATGCCTATACATATAATATAATGGGAAAATTACATCAAGACTAACACCACGGCTATACAAGTCCAAAATGGCCTGCGAGTGGATATGGGAACTAAAAAAACTGGAATGCTGGCATAATACACTTTTCTTTTAAGTGGTTGATAATCAGAAGCTCAAGTATCTTTGCGAAAACGCTTGACACAGTCACTGGCCGATATGATGAACATGATACTTTTTGTTTATTCTGTTTTAGAAATGGGCTAATCACTCCAATGCATAAACTGTCCGGAACGACGCTAATATTAAAAACCATTTGAAAAAGTAATGCAAGATGGTTATAGAGGAGATCACTTGCGGCAATAAAATGCTCAGCACAAAAAATGTCGGTGCCAACCAAGAATTTCTTCTTTCTTAACTTCAACAGAGCCCCCTTAATAGCAGACGGTGTCATCACAATAGAATTTGGTTTTTGAGCAGAATCAAGCAACGAAGCCACCTCACTGTTGAAAGGAATTTCTACCCTGCTGTTGGGTTTTACAAATTGACTTCTGAGATAGGCAACCCACTCAGACTCTGGAATACTATCGGGACCATCATGGCTCTGCTTCTCAAAAAGAGGACAAAAACTTTCATAGGTAATTAGGATCATTTACAATCTTCTCAGCAGTAATCGGCTTGACCAACGCTAGATGCTCTTGCAGAGCATTCCTAAATATTCGCTTAGAATAAATCCGGACTGCATTTACAACCCCCGATCTTTGGCCTCTCGCACTCGTCCCAGAGCCGAAGCCACAACTTTGTCATAGTGAAGTGGTAATATTCCTAGCTTCAGTCCAAATTTTTTTACCTAAGACACCATCAGCAACTGCAAAAATTCTTTTCTTAAAATTATCCATTCATCTTCTACAATGTCCAATTTCAAACTCTCCAGTTTAGTCTTCAACTCTTCCACGGAAATTCTTCTCAAATTCTCATCCTGGAGTCCACCAACGTCATGGCTTCCCAAAAGATAGTTATCCTTCCGAGATTTCAGCTTTAAATTAACCCTAGACACTACTAGATGGTGATCTTTACTTTTAACATCAGTAACAGCACTTCTATACGCCCTGGTATCTTGTATCATTCTTCCAGTCTTCGGTTTACATTGATATAATCGATAAGGTTAGCTGTCTTACCATCACCTGGATGCTATGTTAACTTCTGAACAATTTTAAGACTAAATACTGTATTGCTTATAACTAGATTATTATACCTAAAAAATTTCAGCAGCCTGTTAACATTACTATTTTCTTTTCCTACACCAAATTTAACTAGGCTAGGATACCATCTATCCCTTTCTCTACCAAACTGGGCATTAGAATCTCCTAATAAGAACGCCATATTTCTACCTGAGACCCTGTCTATTTGTTCTTGTAACTGTAAGAAAAATTCATCGAGTCACTACTATCTCCTTCAGTCGGTTCTACAGGGGCATATGCTACTATGACTGATATCCTGCACTTTTGAGTCATAAAAAGATCAATTAGTATTCTATTATTAATACCTTCCCAACCTAAACAGGACTTATTGGCTTCCTTATTCATCATCAGTCCTGCTCTTTGTTCATGTACCCCATCCTTCCCGCCTGAGAAAAAAATTCTATCACCTAATCTTATTTAAGGTCCGTAACAGATTCGAATGTTAGTAATTGCATCCAATTCCGGCCATAGCGTTCTAGTTTACAGCCAAAGTTCAGGTGCGACTGCTCTTTCGATTTCTTCAGGCCCTTGAACTTGTAAAGATAAGTTTTTTCGCTGATATTACAGCGTTTCAAAATTGCTTCCTTAACCCATCTACATGAAGTGAGTTGGTCAAAAGGCAAGAAAGATGCGGCGTCCAGAGCGCGGCATGTAAGCAGAGGGAACTACTTAATTACCGCGTGCATGTCGTCCCATTTGCACAGCTTGGTGGTCGTTTCGAACATGGTTGTATTGGAGTAGATGTCTCCCCAATCCGTAAATTTTGACATTTTTTTATCTGGAATCCTAACTGGATTTTTTCCTCGCTCCTGCAAAGCAACAGCAAAGCTGCGGCAACGTATTTTGCATAGGCTCTCCTTAAGTTTTTTCCTTGGCCCACCGGTCGCCTCGATCACTTTACTAAAATGATCCTCTATCTTCCCCAAAACTGCCTCAAATACCTGGGCTGAGTTCGACCGATCCTTCTTGAGGGTTTTACTCAAATCATAGAAAATTGATATAAATTCCTCCATCATCTAAGTTTTCTTTACGTGAAGCCTAGTTAAAATACTTACAGTTTCGTCACCGGATTTTTCCATACAAAATCACTCGAAAATGCAGAAATTTTCCTACAACTAAGTTTCCCAGATAAATGCAGAAAAGATCTTTTAGTGAAAATCTTTCCCTAATCTTTGACAAACGCCCTATATTTTCCAATGAAAACCCAAGCTTTTCAAAATAGAAACTTGTGCAAAATTTGATTACTTTGTGCAAAACTTGTGCAAAATTCAGATGATTCTATAAATCTTACGAACTCTAAAGTCGGTAGCACAGTAATAAAACCGGATTTTTAGACAAAAAAATGACTTTAGATAAAACCTTCAAGGAAAAAATCCTTCAAACGAAAAGGTAAAATCCGTTATATTCAAAAATATCTTATTTTCTCCAATTGACGAAAGTTCTATCATTGGATAACCCAGCCCAGATTGAGCCCTTCGACGAAAAGCTTAGACCACAAATTTGAGAAATCACCTAATTTTTCACAGCTTTCAGAAAAACTCAAATGTTGTATTCCCTCAAATCGTCCCGAAAGATCGAACCAAAAAACTTATTTCCAGAATCCCCTAAAATATATTTCTAACCTTGCCACCTCAAGCAATTCCAAACCTTGTCACAAAATTCATTCTTGGAAACATTTCCAAGTAAACCTGGAATAATATGGACACCAAGGTACCCGTCTAAAAATTGAATTACTTGAAACCTTGACCCACGAAACATGCTAATATATTCTGCCAATCCAGTTTGTCTTTCTTTTTTTGCTAGGCTACAAACAGTAAGGTAGCTTCACCAGTTGGCATTCGCTGCAAATCCCTCTTCTGCTCACCAATTAATGTGAGCAATGAGTAGTTATCATTTACTGAGCAGACATCCTTATTAAAGGATATAGACATTGTTGAGATTCTCTAGATTTCTTCACAAAATTTTAGCGTTTCTAGCTTTATAAGTAGAGGCACTATGCCGTACTGTATTCACACACGGACATATATACATGAACACTTTATTTTATAAACACATGAATAGTATTATACTATGTTTTTATCAGAGCCATGGTAGAAATGTGAATAAACAAAAATTAAAATGTTGTAAATGTAGACTCATGCAACACATGCATTTAGGGCCATCTTATTTGAACTTAAGATGAAATTTCACAGATGGCAGTAAAAAGCCCTGCAGCGTCCCTTAGGTTTGCGCAGTGTTTCTACTTCTCCCGATTTTTCGGGAGATCTACCGAATTTCTAATCAATCTCCCGACAAAAAAAGAAGATACCGAATCTCCCGAAAATCTCCAGAAAACTTAATCCCCGGAACATTTTACTTTGTGGTCATTCTTTTTTTTTTTACCTGTCCGTTGCCTGTGGTCTTTTAAGGATTTTTCCTAACGTCCCAGGCAATTGAGGCACTGCGATTTGAATTTATTGGCATAGGTATGAACATTGCTCATTATCCATTCCACAGTGGTTGCATTGGTTTTCTGTTTTTGATCATTTAAACACCTTCAAGATTTGTAATTAAATAATTATTTCCAATTCATAAACTAATCACAGGTGTTGGCTTGCACCAAGAAGATGGGAACTAGCACTATGTAGGTCTAGCTGATTCATTAGGTTCAAAATGATCCAGAGTTACTACAAATTTAAAGAAATATGACAAAAATAAGACTTTGTCTGCAGTTGCTCTGTAGAACTGAAGGGGTTTGCTTCAAATGATCCAACATAAGAAACAGAGACGAAAATTGCAGCATTTTGAAAACAATTTATGATTTTTTCTGGTTGACAAGTTAGTCCCATTCTTTAAAAAATATGCCGCAAAAGAATGTTACTGATAAAAAAAGACTGGGTAAGCAAAAAGTGACGAATATAGTCCGCCAGGGCCTGTCAGTGTATTATAAAACATAAAATTGCGAGGAAAGGATGCAAACGAGTACAAAAAGTCGAAAAGTGCCATTGACAAAGAATGGCGGGAACATTCCGATAGTGCCAATGATGATAAAACAGTGACTCTGACAGCCGTGGATTACTGGAAATCGGCTTTGAGTGTGAGGTACCACCGTGGAAACCAAAGTTAGCAAAGTTTGTACAATACTTGTTTTCCTTGCCATTTTTGAACGTAGCTTCAGAAAGACTGTTCAGCTTACTCAAGAAGTAAAGACAGACAGAAGGAATCATTTGGTAACAGTAACTTTGGCTTCCACAATTCAGACGAAACTTGAAATGAAACGAGACGGAGTTACAGCAGACACACTGACGATTGACCAGCCCCTCAGAAAGAGGCTAAAAGGAGTAGTAGCGTATGCCAGCACAGCTGAGTTACTGTATGATCAGAGGAAGCTGCTCACATAAAAAGCCATGCAATAGACACAGATTATGAATGTAATGTGGTATATGTATCTGAAAGTTTTGCTATTTTTTATACTTTTTTCAGTTATTTCAATACTAATGGGCTACGACTTTGCGTTTTCTCTTTATCATTTGTGAAATACCTCTGGGGATGGTGGCAAAAAAAAATTATCCACTTAACTCAGACTCAATGGTCAAAGGCCTAGTGTCCGTAATTCGTCCAAATTTTTTGTCCCAGCCCTAAACTTAGTGGGCTGTCGTGTGGAATCTGAAAGGGCCAGAAAAAGTAAGGGTCGATGAAGAAAAATGCCTAAGTTAAACAGCTTTAGAGTCTGAATGAAATATAACTGCACTTAGTTTCAAACTTAAATACATTTCAAGCTTCTAGCTACTTCTTTTTGTCATGTTTGACAGCGTTGATTGACGAATTTTCTTTCCGAATTGGAGGTGGCTCCAGTAAATCTGCACTCCAAACATTTAGAATGTGGTACTTTATACTCAAATCGCTCGAACACCTCCAAAAACTCAATACAAAATACAAAGAACTGAAAATTCTACCAAATCCTGAGATTCATCTCCCAATTTTCTCCCGAATCCTGAGAGCCATCTCCCGATTTTCTCCCCGAAAATTGTCAAGATTCTACAGATTGTTTGAAAAGATAAGTGGAAACACTGGGTTTGCGTTCCCTTTCGTTGATCAGCCGTCAAATTTCTATTGGACAGTGTTTGGTGGCCGCATTTATCAGCCAGAATTAATCACACCAAAAACTGATAAAAATCAACAAGGATTTCAAAAATCTTGAACCAAAAATGAGACTCTTTCCAAAATTGGGTTTAAACAAATGCAAATATAATCGGGTTGAAACAAATGTAAACTGATTCTAAAAACTATCGCCTTGAAGCTAAGGAATTACTCGAGTAAATAAGACTAAAAACCCCTCCTTCCTCTCGTTCATAGAAGATGCACTAAATCTTTCAGAAATATATTTACGTTACTAAACATATGAAAACTATCGAAAATGGTAGTACCATTTTCAAAATCTAAGGGAGAGGGCAAAAAAACGTAGGGAGATAATTCAACCCTCTGCTCCCTCCGTCCGCCCCTCCTAAATGGTGCTACTGAATATAAAGCTTTTAAAGTAGTGACAAATTATTTCTTATGGCATTAATGAGAAATTAAAGGGAGTGGAAGTACCTCCCCCTGTAATGTGTGATTTTTGTTTCTTCTTTAATGTTTTAAAACTTAATTTCTTATGCAGAAAAAAACTTACTTTTTAATTAATTATAGCTAAAGGGCACCATATCGACCGTTAAAAGTCACGATTCCTGAGTCAATTTGAAACCAGTATTTTGCAACATTCTGTATGTCTTTGAAATACTTTTAAAATTCTGCTTACTAAGAGACTCCGGTTACTCTTCATTAGGATATCACGACTGTGACCATAATTAGAGACATTTGAAGATTAAAACTCAGCTATTCATATCTTTTAACCAAACTAATGACTTTTATCCTGACTAAGCAAAAGATAAGTTATCGTCTAATGTTAGATTTTTATATATAAGTTAAAGTAATCAATTTTAGATTATGACCTAATCCACATCATGCAACTCTAATTTCAGTAAGCTTATTCCCTATGTGATTAAAAGTCCCCTCCGTCTCTCTCTCTCTCTCTTCATATTCGCCCTCTATCTGTCACTTCCCCCTCTTTCTTTCTTTCTCGTTCATGTGTAAGGATCTGTCTTATATGAGTAATATTAACGGCACTACTAGAACAGTGGCGTAATGTTTTTTAAAATCATGGGGAGGGGGCAAATTTGTAGCCAATTTTTCCAAATCAAGTGAAAACTGAAAAATGAGCCATATAGTACCATAAAGGCTAAAGGCAAAGATATACTAAAGAAAACTGACCCGTTTGTCTGGAAGCTTGAATAATGCAGGCTTATCTTAGTTTTCACGGGGTGCTACCATTTCGAACAACCGTCACAAGCACCAAACGCCACAAGCACCAAACGTCACAAGCACCAAACGTCACAAGCACCAAACGTCACAAGCACCAAACGTCACAAGCACCAAACGTCACACGCACCAAACGTCATAACATCCAACCGTCACAACATCCAAAAAATTTATAAGTTTATATAATAGTAATAAGTATATAATAGTTTAGAAACAAATTTTGGCTACATATTTGCACATCAGAGGGGGGGGGATAAAGCATAACATATATTAAATACGTAACCTGACTTAACCTATATACCTTTTCCCCCTTAAACCCCAAAAAATTTTAAGTTTCAAAATTTTGGATGTTCTGACGGTTGGTGATTCTGACGGATTTTGTTGTCGATGTTAAGACGGATTTTGTGGATGTTATGCCGTTGGATGCCCTGACGGTTGGATGTTATGTCGCCTTCCCGTTCTCACAAGATTTTTGAAGAAAAATTTCAGTTGGGGGGCCCACTGGGATCTGGGGGATAGGCAAACTGGAGTCTGGAGGAATTTCCCCATCAAAAATTACGCCCCTGTACTAGACTTGGTACACTTAGTGATGACACACAACTAGTCTTGACAGTTAAATATTTACTATCTGTAAAAGTTATTAGCCCCTTAAAATATTCAAAAACTGTCAGAGATAGTACTACTGTATAAGACAGACGAACTAAAGGCTTTTTATTTATTACCAGCAAAGGCGGCAGTAATCCTCAAACGGCTAAGGTGTAGGGTCTATGCAGAACAGACCTAACTTAAGCTCTGTTGATTAGATTACTGAAGCCTGTTTAGCAGACCATAGCCAAAATGCAGTTAAGAACATCTACCTTTATCATTGGTAGGTGTCTGTAGCTCGAGAGAAAATCTGTTTATAAGAAACCCGCTTATTTATAGTTATTAATTAAAAAAAACTTTTCAACAAAACACGTTTTTTCAAAGAAAAGTAAAGAACTCCATTAAACAAAAAATTAGCAAAAATAAAATCAAATAATCTACCAATCGCAAAACTACCACAAATCAGCATCGATAAATAAATGAAACCTAAAACGAACAGAAATTACAATTAATAACCGAGTCAAACTCAAAACGAGCAGAAATTAACATAAGTTGGGCTCAAAACTCCTGTGCCTTCCCAAGGCCAGAACATAATTTGCACTTTACTGAAAAAAATATAAATGTATTTACTTTTATAACTCTAATAAATCAAATAGTATTAATATTTTGATCACTAAATATCACTATGTGTATATTAAACTGACAATGCACATTCATTTGTATTTTTTTCAGCAAAGTGCAAATTATGTTCTGGCCTTGGGAAGGCATAGGGTTTTGAGCCCAACTTATGTTAATTTCTGCTCGTTTTGAGTTTGACTCGGTTACTTATTGTAATTTCTGTTCATTTTGGGTTTCATTTATTTATCGATGCTGATTTGTGGTAGTTTTTCACGCTTGGTATATTATTTGATTTTATTTTTGCTCATTTTTTGTTTAATGGAGTTCTTTACTTTTCTTTAAAAAACTTATTTTGTTGAAAAAGTTTTTTTTAATTAATATCTGTTCGTTTTATATTGACATAGTCTTTTCAGGGAAAAAAAAATAATACTTTAAATCTTTTCATTTTCTTAAGAATTTATAGTTTGGCCTGCTCTTTGTATACTAAAGAAATAATTTCAGCAATTTTTAACAAATACACCCTTTTAAAAATCTGGACACAAATTGTAGTGTTTAATTTAGTTTCATACCTCCTCTAGTTGATCTGAAATAGAAAACTTGATACCATTCGCAAAAATTCTGTTTACTTTCTTTGATAGCTTGGATAAACTTACGCTATTTTGATTTGGTTAAATTTTTAAGAGCAGAAGTAGCCCCTAAAGTTTGAACATAATACCCTCAGTCGTTCTTGGGATACTGCTGAGATGCCTTATTGGGAATTATTATTAACACAGGGCATTTTTATTTAATCTTATGGCAACATTTAGTTTTTCAACATAAAGGCAAATGGGAGGGTGGGCGTGGGAGGGGATTAGTTTTCCTCCAATCACTTTTGGCTATTAAAAAGGGCATCATCCCTTTCTATTTTTTCAATCGAATGAGCCCTTTTAGAAGTTCCTACGACAACTCCTTTCTTTACAAAGTGCCCTGGTCTAAACAACAAGAACAACAAAAAAATAATACATTATACCCACATCAATCTTTACTACAAAAATGTCAAGCCTTCCAATAACTTTCGACTATTAAATAGGGCACTAGGCCTTTCGATTTCCAATCGAATGAGCCCTTTTTGATTTTCTACGACAACACTTTCTATAAACGCCTTATATGCCCCCAGGGTATAACTTACGACCCTTGTCCCGAGGGCTGTGAGGGTGGTTGTCATCCTCTAAGACCTAATTTCAAGAACTTTCAACTACGTTAAACAAAATGGCTATCTCAAAGTTTTGATTGGATGTGTCTGGGAAAACGGTGGGCGTGAGAGGGGCGTTAGTCGCTCTCCAATCACTTTCAACTATTAAAAAAGGAACTAGCCCTTTTAATTTCCAATCAAATGAGCCCTTTTGAAGAGTCTACGACAAGGCATTCAATACAAACCTTATATGCCCCCGGGGCATAACTTACAATCCTTACCCTGAGGGCTGGGGGGTGGGGTTGTCATCCTCAAAGACCTTATTTCCAGAACTTTCTGCAACGTTGAACAAAATGGCTATCTGAAATCACTTTCAACTATTAAATAAAGCCCTAGCCCTCTCAATTTCCAATTGAATGAGCCCCTTTTGAAGTTTTTACGACAACTCTATCTATAAAACCTTATATGCCCCCAGGGCATTACTTACATCCTTTGTCCTGGGGACTCTGGGGGGTTTGTCATCCTTAAATACATAATTTCTAGAACTTTCAACTAACGTTGAACAAAATGGCTATCTCTAAACTTCGATTGAATGTGTTTGGGGAAATGGTGGGCGTGAGAGGGGGGTTAATTACTCTCCACTGACTTTCGACTATTAAAAAGGGCAATTTCAATTTCCAATCAAATGAGCCCCTTTTGAAATTTCTACAACAGCACTCTATATAAACCTTATATGCCCCCAGGGCATAACTTACAACGCTTGCACTGAGGGCTCTAATGGAGTATCATCCTAAAAGACTTAATTTCCAGAACTTTTGACTGCGTTGAACAAAATGGATATCTCATAATTTTGATTGGATGTGTTTGTGAAAATGGTGGGCGTGAGAGGGAGGTTAGTTTCCCTTCATTCACTTTCGACTATTAAAAGGGCACTAGCTCTTTCAATGTCCAATCGAATGAGCCCTTTTTGAATTTTCTACAACATCGCTTTCTATAAAAAACCATATACGCCCCCAGGGCATAACTTACAGCCCTTGCTCTGAGGGCTGTGGGGGTAGAGGGGCGTCATCCTTAAAGAGCTAATTTCCAAAACTTTAAACTACGTTGAATAAAATGGCTATCTTAAAATTTTCATTGGATGTTTTTGGGGAAATGGTGGGCGTGGAAGGGGTGTAAATTGCCTTCCAATCACTTTCGACTATTAAAAAGGGCACTAGCCATTTCAATATCCAATCGTTCAAGTCATTTTTGAAGTTTCTACGACAACATTCTATAAAAACCTTATATGCCCTATGGGCATAACTTACAACCCATGCCCTGAGGGCTTTGTGGGGGGGGTGTCATCCTCAAAGACCTAATTTCCAGAACTTTCAACTACGTCGAACAAAATGGCTATCTTAAAATTTTGATTGGATGTGTTTGGGGAAAAGGTGGGCGTGAGAGGGGGTTAGTTGCCCTCAAATCACTTTCTAGACTATTAAACAGGGCACTAGCCCTTTGAATTTCCAATCGAATGAGCCCTTTTTCAAGTTTCTACGACAAAGATATCAATTAAAGCTTATTTTGCCCCAAGGGAATAACTTATTGCCCTTGCCCTGAAGACTGTGGGGGGAGTGTAAGAATCAAAGATATAATTTCCTTAACTTTAAACTGCGTCGAACAAAATGGCTATCTCAAAATTTTGATTGGATGTTTTTGGGGAAATGGTGGGCGTGGAAGGGGTGTAAATTGCCTTCCAATCACTTTCGACTATTAAAAAGGGCACTAGCCATTTCAATATCCAATCGTTCAAGTCATTTTTGAAGTTTCTACGACAACGCGTTCTATAAAAACCTTATATGCCCTATGGGCATAACTTACAAACGCTTGCCCTGAGGGCTGTGTGTGGTGTGTGGGGGGTGTCATCCGCAAAGACCTAATTTCCAGAACTTTCAACTGCGTTGAACAAAATGGCTATCTTAAAATTTTGATTGGATGTGTGTTGGGGGAAAGGTTGGCGTGAGAGGGGGGTAAGTTGCCCTCCAATCCCTCTCGACTATTAAAAAGGGCACTAGCCCTTTGAATTTCCAATCGAAAGAGCCTTTTTTGAAGTTTCTACGAGACCGATTTCTATAAAAACCTTACATGCCCCCAGGGCATAACTTACAATCCATGCCCTGAGGGCTGTGGGGGAGTATCCTCCTCAAAAACATATTTCTATCTGGAAATCAACTACGCTGAACAAAATTGCTATCTAAAAATTTTGATTGGATGTGTTTGGGGAAAAGGTGGGCGTGAGAGGGGGGTTAGTTGCCCTCAAATCATATTCGACTATTAAAAAGGCACTAGACCTTCGAATTTCCAATTGAATGAGCCCTTTTTCAAGTTTCTCTACGACAAAGATTTCAATAAAAACTTATATACCCACAGGGCATAACTTATAACCCTTGCCCTGGAGACTTTGGGGGGAGTGCCCTGCTCAAAGGTATAATTTCCTGAACTGTAAACGGCGCGGAACAAAAAGGCTATCTCAAAATTTTGATTGGATGAGTTTGGGGAAATGGTGGGGCGTGGAAGGGGTGTTAGTTGCCTTCCAATCACTTTCGACTATTAAAAAGGGCACTAGCCATTTCAATTTCCAATTGAATGAGCCTTTTTTGAAGTTTCTACGACAACGCGTTCAATAAAAACTTATATGCCCCCAGGGCAGAACTTTTAACCTTTGCCCTGAGGGCTTTGGGGGGGGGGGGTTGTCATCGTCAGAGACCTAATTTTCAGAACTTTCAACTACGTTGAAAAAAAAGCTATCTTAAAATTTTGATTGGATGTGTTTGGGGAAAAGGTGAGCGTGAGAGGGGGGTTAGTTGCCCTCCAATCACTTTTGACGATTAAAAAGGGCACTAGTCCTTTAAATTTCCAATCGAATGAGCATTTTTTGAAGTTTTTTACCACAACACTTTCTATAAAAACCTTATATGCCCCCCAGGGCATAACTTACAACCCTTGCCCTGAGGGATGTGGGGGAGTGTATTCCTCAAAAACATAATTTCTATCTGGAAATCAACTACGCTGAACAAAATGGCTATCTCAAAATTTTAATTGGATGTGTTTCGGGAAATGGTGGGCGTGGAAGGGGTGTTAGTTGCCTTCCATTCACTTAATCACTTTCGACTATTAAAAAGGGCACAAGCCAGTCCGATTTCCAATTGAATGAGCCTTTTCGAAGTTTCTACGACAACTTCTTCGATACCAAGTGCCCTGGTCTAAAGGAAAATAATAAATAAATAATACATTGTGCCAACATCGTTCTTATATGCCCCCAGAGCATAACTTAAAACCCTTGCCCTGAGGGTTGTGGGGGAGTGAACTCCTCAAAAACATATTTTCTATCTGGAAATCAGCTACGTTGAACAAAATGGCTATCTCAAAATTTTAATTGGATGTGTTTCGGGAAATGGTGGGCGTGGAAGGGTGTTAGTTGCCTTCCAATCACTTACGACTATTAAAAAAGGCACAAATACTCCAATTTTCAATTGAATGAGCCCTTTTCGAAGCTTCTACGACAACTTCTTCGATACGAAGTGCCCTGGTCTAAAGGAAAAAAATAATAAATAATATATTATACCAACATCGTTCTTATATCCCCCAGGGCATAACTTAAAACCTTTGCCCTGAGGGTTGTAGGGAGTGACCTCCTTAAAAACATATTTTTTATCTGGAAATGATCTACGCTGAACATAATAGCTATCTCAAAATTTTGATTGGATGTGTTTGGAGGAATGATGGGCGTGGGGGGGGGGGGGGCTATTTGCCCTCCAATCACTTTCGGCTATTAAAAAGGGCACTGGCCACTCCAATTTCCAATCAAATGATCCCTTTTCGAAGTTTCTACGACAATTCCTTCGTTACGAAGTGCCCTGGTCTAAGACCAAGAAATAAACACTACATTGTGCCAACATCGTTCTTTACTTAGGCAGCGCTTTTGCGCTGCCTATGATACATACTCTAAAAGAGTAGAAAAAACTAACAAGCCCGGCTAGCTCAATAGGTAGAACGCTCGGTTTTGAATTTTCGGGTTAGGGTTTGAGTTTGATGTTATGAATTTAACCATTGGTAAAACGTAAATATGATGAATATATTCATGTTTGAGTAAAATTTGTAATAAAGAGTAAAAAAAAAAAAATTATAAAAAAATGTGCATGTAGATGGATAAGAAATTTGATGTAAGGGGTGGGTAATTTTTCTCAAAGTAAAGGAGTAATTTCGAAATTATAGTTTTGGTAAGCCCATCCTGTTTTATTGCACGGCGGACAGGGGGGTGGGGGTTCAAGTTCTCAAAGGCACAGAAGAGAGGGCTTGGCTACTTCCAGTTTCTTTTTATTCAGGAGGGGGGATTAAAGCAGTTTTTAGTCAGTCTGCGCATCCAATTACGCTACGTTACTTTTGTTATGCCTCGGGACCAAATTGCTTCGCTACTTGTAAATGTGTTTGGGGAGGGAAATTATAAGACAGTTTTTCGTCAGTCCAAAGAAACAGTGCACGCAAGGCCATTGCCAGGATTTTCGTTCGTTGGGGAGGAAGGTACAAAAAAAACTTTAAATCCGGATCAAAATTCTGTTTATATGCATTTTTTTTGTACGAGTCGAACAGAAATTTCAGGGTTGGGGAGGTGGGCGTCGGATCAAACACCCCTCCCACTAGATATAGCCTTGAATGTAGGCTATTTTTCTATTTTGTGCCTACTACTATTACTGCTAATACTTCTCCTGCTATTGTTACTACTACTACTACTACTAAAAACTGAGCCCAACACTGCTCTGCACATTCCTCCTTCGCCCAATTTATTCAATATTTCACACCATGGCCGTATCCATGATTTTTTTTCGGGAGGGGAGGGGGTACAAAAGAATTTTTGAAAATTTGATTTTTTTCGGGGGGATTACATTTTTAAACGCATCAAAATGTGTTTAGACTCATTTTAGTTACGTTTTTTACGAGTCAGACAAACATTTCGGGGAGGGGGAGGGGTTTACAAAAAAAATTAAAAAACGTATCAAAAATCTATTTATATTCATTTTTGTTACGTTTTCATGTTTTAGATAAACAATTCAGGAGTTGAGGGGTTCAAACCCCCTAACCCCCCTGGATACGGCCTTGCTTCATACTTTACCCCCTCCGGTTAAGTTCAACTTCTTTTAGATCCTTCATTGTGGTGTCTTCCCATCTCATTCGGGAACGATCTGCTTTTCGTTTTGCCCCAAATGGACAGCCAAAAATAACATATGTGATCTTACATCCGTAAAACGTGTCCTAGTCACCTCAACCTTTCTTTCATAATAGCCCAGAAAGTGGGATAGAACTGCGTTTTTCGTTCAGCTTATTCCTTGACATATGGTCAGTCAAAACGGGTTTTTAAAATTGTCCGTAGGCAAATTACTGGAAAACATTTAACAAATCTTCCTCTGCCTTTTGGAGCGCTTAATTTTCAGAATTACACTTGAGCACGGTCGTTACCGTACCTTTGAATATTCTAATGTTGGCTCACAGAATTATATCATCCTGTTCTTCCAAACTATTTTCAAATTAAAAAAAAACTGGGCTTTGGCTATTCGGCTTTTTACATCTTCAGTGGATTCATCTTTACTAAGAATACTGCCTAGGTAAGTAAAGCTGTCTATTTGATCGATCTTCCTGTTACCCAACATCATCTCTTCACCTTGATTTATTCCTAGTTTTAGTGACCTAATCTTCTTAACATGACGGTTCGAGGTTCTGACGGATTTTTTTTTGTCGATGTTATGACGAATATTGTAGTGCTCCTGACGGTTCGATGTTATGACGCCTTCCCGCCACAAAGTACCGCAAATTCATGATTTTGTTCTGATTTAGCAGTAATTTCATCGATTTTTACCATAACTTTGGTCATTAATAATGACCTCCCAGTCAGCAATTATATCACCCTCCCTTGTCGTGCCCTTTAGCTAGTGATATATTGCAAACATGATATAAATTGCAAAATCTATTTATTTAGACTTTCTTGCGAATATTTGGATTCATTTTTCTGCAGTTATGTGGTTATAATTATAATTAAACATCTATTGATATTTAAGCCGGATTAAATTTGGAATAAATTACAGTGGATTGGATTGACCGTCAGTTTCGAAATAAGTGAAATAATAAATTGATATTTACGAACTATTTTACCATTTGGATGTATTTACTCACTCATATAAGGTCATCTATTATTTTACTATCTTTTTAATTTGATTTGATAATCTGATTATAATTCAATTTTGCTAATAAGCGAGCTGAAGAGGGGAGTTTCTTGTCCCAAGGGCCGTTGTACCTGCCGGGAGTGTTACTCCCTTAAACTGCGGGGATCTGGTAGCAGGAAACTATGCTTCCTTCGCTTATTGGTATCTGGTTCTTATGATATGTATAGTGAACAATGAATAATGGAGTTGCTTTTTCACCGGTTTTAAATTTTTTTTTTTTTGCAATTTAACCGTGATAATGGAGTGAATGAAAACGAAATACTGAAATTTGGAAAGGAGTTTTTTTTGGACTTGCCGAGTGTAATCGAAGCTAAAAAAAACTCTACGATGCGGCTGTACCTAGGACTGAGCTTCCGAGAAGACAGGGGCCGAAGGCTTTGGAAAGCCATCTGAAGGATATGTTAAGTATATTCGAGAAATGTGACGATGAAGACATAGACCTACCGATGTTTGTAATTCGTTCTCCAAATGATGTACCTGTCATCCCTGCTTTGGTTTATTCGAGTTTGAACGCAATGTTTCAAGTAATTTCGATTTGTATGATAATCACTTTCCACCGCTGCCTGCCCGTGCGACGCCGTCAACTGACTCTCACACCACTGTTGTTGTCTCTAAAGTGCCGCAAACACTAAATGACCCGATAAAACGTAAAGAAGTGCTCGATAAGTGAGCTGTCATGATGCAGTTACCAAGATGAGTTTGCGAGGTGACAAATGGCTAATCAATGTTAAAAAATCTGCTGCTGAAGAATTCAAAGACTCTATTTCAGTTATTTTAGCAGAATTTCCATCCAAGGTGATCACTAAGCGGTTTTTCGGGATACTCAGAGGAATATCGAAGGACTTAGACCTCTCATTCTTTCAAGGATATCCAGGTGTGGTGGAAGCTATGCGGCTCGGTGGCGCTGGCACGGTTAAGCTTGAGTTTTGTGACTCCATGTCAAAAGCCAAGGCTATGCTCCAAGCCAATATATGAATATTTATCTGTGAAAGAATATCTGTCGGCACCTCGGTGCTGACTAAAATGCCGTTCGCCAGACCATAAAGTAGCTGATTGTGCAAGTTTGGTTGCGAAGTGTGCACGCTGTGCGGGCCCTCATATTTCCACCATAGATTCTCCCTGCCAGCTTGATGCAAGATGTGCAAATTGTGGTGAAAATCATGCCTCCTTTAGTCTTAGATGCAAAGTGCTGAGAGATATCATTGCCAAGAAGAAATGATTGTGCCTGTTTCGATTGTTTCGCTTAATATAAATGGTGCTCGTTTAAAGGAGCATATGATTGATGAATTGTGTGACCAGTTTGACATAGTATGCCTTTAAGAACACCTCGCGACTTCTACTAGTATTAACGTGTTAAAAAGAAGTCTAATCATTCCGTTTTTACAACTAATGCTGAGGTCACTTTTGGTAGACCTTCTGGAGGCCTCGCGTGCATTGTTAAGAATAACCTGAGTTTGCTCTCTCCAGTGTGTTTTCACAGTGATAAATTCATCCTTGCGGTTCGGTTTGGCAATACTGGGCTGATAAATGTGTATCTCCCGTGTAACAAAAAACTATTTCCGCTTTAAACGCGTATATGAAAGCCTCGGCAAATCTTAAGGCTATTCTTGCGTCTGTTGTATTGACTGGTTATAATTTCATAGTGGTTGGTGACTTCAACACAGATATTACAAGTCAGTCAGTTCGATCCGATATAGTCCTTGATGCTTTTTCTGCTTATAAGATAGTCGAGAAAAGTGTTGATTATTCATATATTCACAAATCTGGAAGTTTGTCTAATATTGACCATGTAGTTTCCCCGCCAAATATTAATGTATCCACTGTTCTTGTTCCTGAAGACGATCGTGATATTGACCACCTCTCGATTTCGTTCTCTGCTTCACTAGTCGCTTCCCGTTCTACTAGACCATTTACACAAAGTTCTAAGTGGTTTTACAGGAATAACTGGAGTAGAGCTAATTTTGCACTTTATATTACTACGTTGTCCGCGTTATTGGGTTCTATAAAAAATCCTTACCATTTGCTTCAAGCTACTGACCGTTTCTCAAATGATAAGCAGTCTCTAAATGAATATTATAATAAAATAATTTGGTGCTTAAAACAAGCAGAGGCGACTGCTGTTCCTCTAGAAAAGATTAAAGTTAAAACTAGAAAACCAGAATGGGTTTTGGACCCAGAATTAAAAGTTGTAAAGAATAATGCTAAGTTTTGGCTAAGAATATGGGTGTCTTGCGGTCGGCCAAATCGAGGAGTTGTCTTCGATCTGAAGCAAAGTACCAAACGTGCTTATAAAAAACGTTTACGGCAATCTAGGGCATCTGGTTTTTGATTTTCCTGCGTCGAGAAAGGAGTGGTCTCATGTTCTGAATTCGGGTAAGCTTAGTAGTGTTTTTTTCTGAAAGTCCTATAGCAGTTCATACATGGGTGTCGTATTATAATGATATTTTCGGCAAGGTGAACCTGGGAAGTTGAAAAGCTTTTTAGTAACCTTCTTGAGTCGTGTTTGCCTAATCGTATTTCTCAGAGTAATGTATTACCAGTTTCTACTGTTGATATTGGTCAAGCTATTAAGAACATGCAATCTAGCTCTGTTGATCAAGACGGAATTTCTTCTTCTTATCATCTAAAAGTAGTTTGCCCAACTTTGATAGATCACCTTCAACTACTGTTTCAGATGTGTTTATCTACTTCTATGGTTCCCGACAGTTTTCTCTGTGGTACAGTCACCTCGGTTTTGAAGCGTGGAAAAACTTCGTCATAGTATAGTTCTTATCGACCAATTACTGTTTCATGCACTCTTAGCAAAATTTTTGAATATATTCTTCTCCCTTTCATTTCAGAAAATGTTACTTTTGGTGAAAACCAATTTGGCTTTCAAAAAAGGCTGCGATGTCAGCACGCCCATCGTGTTCTAGCTTCCCTCCTGTTGCAATCTGTTAATGATAAATCTTCTCTTCATATCTGTGCTCTTGATCTTTCGAAAGCTTTCGATAGTATAGTCCACTCACATTCACTCTATTCACTTTTTTCCAATAATATTAACCTTTCTATTGTTGTTTTGTTACGGTACTGGTATTCAAACTCTTTCATTCGGGTAAAATGTAATGGAGTAGTTTCTGATTCAAAGGTGTTTCTTCGGCGTGGGGTCCGTCAAAGTGGTGTGCTTTCTCCAACTATTTTTAAGTTATGTATTGCTCATATCCTTTCATCTTTGCCTTCGACTTTCATTTCTGATGGAATTGATGTCTCGTATCTTGCTTATGCGGACGATGTTCTTCTTGTCAGTCGTTCTAAAGCTGGCCTCTCACATTCTGTCAGCTTGATCTCAGACCAGTTCAGACGGATTGGGCTTATGATGAACGTTGATAAGTGCGAATCTACTTCATTTTATTCGAGTGCGAGTCTCCCTCTTAACTGTGGTTTTTTTCTCTATTCCCTGTGTCTCTTTTTTTTCGGTGACTTGTGGTCATCACATTACTAATAATCTCAAAACACTTCGGGCTCTGACAGTTTCTAATGCAAAAAAAAAAAAAAAAAAAAAATTCAGATAGGATATTCAAAAATTGTTGCAAATAGAGGGAGGTACAATAGAAAAGCGCTTGGGAAATTATATTCTTCATTTTGCGATCATTCTATTCTTTTTTTTATCTGGTTTTCTTCCAATTCTGAAGCCTAAAGATCTGAATTCTATCCGGACTTATTATTTTAAATTTTCTCGGTACCTTTTGCACCTCCCTCCGTGGTTCCGGAACCGGCATCTAATATCGCGATTTGGCCTCCCTGATTTACGGGAAAAGGTGACTGTGCTTGCGGGAAAGCTGTAGTTATCTGCAGGTCTTACTGCGCACCATAATTTACGTCGTTTTTGTAAATAATTGTTAAGTGTGCGAGTTTTTTTTTTTTTTTTTTTTTTTTTTTTTTTTTTTTTTTTTTTTTTTTTTTTTTTTTTTTTTTTTTTTTTTTTTTTTTTTTTTTGTTCTTGATGTACTCCGCTTCTTTTTTATAGTGGGTAATAAATAATTATTATTATTATTATAGAGTAAATGTTAATGGATTAATTCTATATATTAGTGGGACATTTCTTGAAGTAAAACTTTTTCTAAATATGGCCTATCATTTGAATTGGTTCATTGGAAACTTGTACGATCAAGTATATCTTATTAAATTTGCAAAAGTCGACAACCCAATTTTTATTTAAAAAGACCTGCATCCGCAGTTACGCACTTTTTGGTGGCAGCAGGCACCAAAGTTAAAAAAAGAAAGAAACATAAGTGAAAAATCCGCGAAAAACAAAAAACACGTGGCACAACATAGCATAAGAAGGTTTTAGGTTTATTTCATCAAACAAACAAAAACTCAAGCCAATATAATTAGAAAACAATACGCTAGGGGAAAAAATAATTTTTGCTAACGCGCAGCGATTACCTACATATTAACTCTTCCTAAATCAACCTAAATTAATAAATCAATTCCAAAACAAATAATCAACATCAAATACAACTTCTAGCCTCCCCCAGTCCACCCACCCACTCCTCCCCCCCCCCCCCAAAAAAAAAAAACCTTTTCTCCTTTTCAAAGGAAAGGTGTACCTTTTCTTTGAATGCGTACTTGTCTTCAGGGATCAACACCTTGCTAGTGTAAGAATTTTTCAGACGAAAAATTTTGCCAAATTTACATAATTGGTTTATCTATTTATTTTCACGGTTTAAAACGCGGCAACATTGACGAAAATGTCGTATTGCCATAAAAACTTTATAATTCAGAAACGACAAAACAAAAATCTTAGAAAAATCAGGTTTTTCAGGTATAAACAGACCAAAGATGGGCCCAGAAGGCAAAAAAATATCTTATTTTGATGCCCTCGGTACTTTACAGCTTTGCCTTGCTAAATTAGATGAACACTCTCTGATTGCAATCGTGGAAAAAGAAATAGTTAAGCAAAGAAAAATTATTTGTTCTGAGGTTAGTGTAACATAATAAAAGGGAATCTTTTGGTTTATCTGCTTATTTCACGATTCAACGTGGCAACAATGTTACGACCACACGTCAGGGACGGATCCAGGATTTTTTTAGGGGGGCCACAAAATAGGTTGATCCGATACACTTGCGTTAGGAGCAAGTTTAATTAACACAAACTTGCGTTAATTAAGTAAATTACACTACTTTAGACAACGCTAGGGGGGCGTGTGCCCCCTCACCCCTCCCTTGGATCCGCCACTGCGACACGTGGCAATAATGTTAAAGCAATATTGACAAAAAACGTGATACTGACTTAAAAACTTATAATTAAAAAAAAAAAAAAAAACAGAAAAATCTTAGGAAAACACGGTTTTCCGGTATTAATAGACCAAAGATGGGTCCGGCGGGCAAAAATCATTTTAATTTTGATGTCCTTGGTGCTTTAATCAGCAGACAGCTTTGAATGAATATAAAGTGAAAATTTGAGAACAGGATATCGCTAACCTGCTGGTACAAAAGGTGTTTCAAAGCAACTTCTTTGATAACCTACTGCCCGCATCTTTTTTTAATATAAGGCTATCTACCCTTATGGCATCTGCAACGACGACGTTCTCTCCTGCTTTCTTGTTACTTTTTTTTAAGTATTAAATTACACTTGTTGTTGGGAGTTGTATTAGGTTGCATGTCAACAGTCGGCTCGACAAAATGATTTTATATCTTGCTTTGACTACGCCAAATTTGTAGCTTTTTAGGAGTAGTAAGGAACATTTTTATTTTGAAATACAAAATAAGAATGTGGGTACAGTAAGCAGTAAATAAAGGTAATATATTTTGGGCGGATCCAGGGGGGCTGAAGAGACCCTGCCCCCCCCCAATACTCTACTGGCACCTTCGTTCTGTTTTTTTTTTACTCTTTTTAAAAAAACTTGTCAATTGTTCCAGCTATTGGTGCCCTTGTCAGACGCCCGCTCTCCTAAATATTTCGCTCCAGATCCGCCTTTTACTCAAAGACTAAAACATCTTACGGTTCAAAAATATTTTATATTGCAGCCTAACTTCAAGAATTTCACCTCTTCTTTTTCTTTGAAGCGATAAATGAATACTTGAAGCATCTAGATTCTAACGAGTGTTTTGACATTCGGGTACTTTCACTAATTACCGTTTATTGCTAATTAGTGATTTACTGTCGGTAATTACTTGTAAAACTATTGATCACTAATTAAAATTTACTGATATTACATTGACAGAGAAATTTTAAGTTTTGTCTTGAATTTTTTCTTTTTTTTTTAATTTGAAAGTATTTGATCTTGAAAAAGTAGAACACTTGAAGAAGTATTTAAATATCTAATGTCGCAACGCTTATTCTAATACTATAAGACACGAGCTAACAATATATGTTTTAAATATTTTGTGCCCTGCTGGAACCCAAGAGCGGATCCAGGATTTTTGTTCGGGGGGGGGGTTACCCGAGTTTTACAGGTATTTTACCTGTAAAAATACCTTTACAGGTATTTTTTAGACTAATTTTCGACTCGGTCAAAAATTTCGGGGGGGGGGGGGGGGGGGGGGTGTTTCAAACCGGGTAAACCCCCCCCCTGGATACGGTCTTGCTGGAACCCTTTAGTATAATCTTTAATTTGAGCTATTATACTTTTCAATAGAGAATTTTTATCTAATGTTTGCCAGATTTTCTATCTCAGCAGAATATAGGGGCTACAAACACCTATTGTCTAGATCTTACTTACTTACTTTGGTCCTGGCCATCCTCGTGGGACGTTTTAGGGCCACCCCTCTTGCTAGCTCATGCGTAAGGGCTCGATACATTACTCTATCGTGTGCGATACGTGATAAGTGGGCAGGGCCGTATCCAGGATTTTTGTTCAGGGGGGGTTTTACTAATTTTTGACTTTTTTTTGGGGGGGGGGGTTTACTAATTTTTGACTCAGTTTTCGACTAATTTTACTGATTTTTACCTAGGTTTTACTAATTTTCGACTTATTTTCGAGTCGGTAAAAAATTTCGGGGGGGGGGGGGGTTCAAACCGGGTATCCCCCCCCCCCCCCCTGGATACGGCCTTGTAAGTGGGCTATATTGACGTTGTCGAAGTGTAAGTTCTCCATCCATCGTTTTCGTGGTCTGCCTCGTGGACGAAGGCCATGGAGGGATCCTTCAAGGGCGATTTTCGAGAGGCGGCTCGGCTCCATTCGCTTGACGTGGCCGAACCAGCGCAGTTGTTGTTTCTTGATTTTACTGAGTATGGTATCAGTGGACTGTAGCGTGAAGATATGACATTAGACCCAGTAAGGATTCCACATTAGAGTCCCAGAGATTTTCCGATATTTTTGCACAGTTATAATATATTTTTATTATACTATTTTTACTTTACTTCCAGCCTCTGGTGACTGATATCATTAGACCTCGGAGGTGGAGATGCTTGGGCCATGTTCTCTGAATGCAGGACACTCAGGTCCCAAAAACCACTTTACATTGGCACCAAACGGAAGTCGAAGACGGGGAAGATCTCGGAACACTTTGCGCCGAACATACCAATCTGATCTGCGGAGTATCCATGCTTCTCTTCAACCCGATTGGGAAGACTTATACACAGCTGCCCTGGGTGCCTCTGGCGGCAAAGGCGGATCTAAGGTCAAAGGTAATTTTTACTTTATGCTATTTTATTAATATTTTATTATTGTTTTTATTATACTTATAAAAACATATTCCCGTACCCCCTCCTAGAAAGCAGCCTTCTTACGTGAATCCCACCTTCTTCCTTTGAGTTCAAAGTAAGTTGTTCTTTGTATTGCCAAGACCTTGATTTTTACCTGATTTTTATCTCCAGTCTTTGAACAATCCCATGTGCTCATAATCCGACATTTGCAAGAATAGAAGCAGTGCCTTCAAACATGCAATGGAAAGGGTTGTTAAACAAACACACAGATAGATGAGTTATGGGGCTGGCTCATCTGCAAAAATTTTCATGATTTGAATAAATTTTTCCCATTTTCTTACATTTTTTTTTTGTATTTTTGCATTTAGTATATTAGTAGAATTAGTATACTACATTTTTTTTTAATGGCATTTGTTTCTTCCCTGTTCTTTCTGGCCGTTGAGTATTACGGGGAGACCATATGGAAATTGATTTTGGAGTTTATTGTTATTAATTTATATTATTATGTTATTGAAAGAAACTGGAAGTGGAAATATTACCTAAAAAAAACATCTTTGTATCTTTTTTTAACGGTAGGCTATAGATTAAATGCAGATACCGCCGATATTGACACAAAGAGTAAGGTGCAAAAACATTCCTCTGCGAGAGCTTGTGGACGTCTCGTGGCATGCACCGCTTGAATACTGGTTATTCCTGGTGTAGGCTAAAGTGTTAAGGCCGCTTAAGAGGTTCTGGACGTCAAAATGGTATTTCGTCAAAATAAGCGGATATTGACAAAAAGAGTGACTACCCTTATTCTTTTTTTTTGTTCATCCTTAAAACTTGAGTTTCCGTAGGTCTCACTGTAACAGCAGTAAGTCACAGCGTTAGGCACCGTACGGCCTGAAAAAAAGAGGTATCGGTTTTCGATTAATATTACCAGCCAGTTTCTTTTCCTTCGATAGTTTTTTAGGCAACAAAGACATCTAAAAAAGATTTTAACAGTGGAACTCCACTTTTCAAACAGTTCGTGGTAACGAAACTGCAAGTAAGGAGCGACCAGGCTCAATAGTAACGGAAACTCTAAAAAACGGAATTTTGCTACCATCAGATACATCAAAAGAATTGGATTTTCATGCTGATTTCAAATATTTAAGTTTCATCAAGTTTTTTAGTCTTACCCATCGAAAGTTAAGAGCCTGAAATATGTGCCTTATTTTTGAAAAAAAAAAGGGGGAAACTCCTCCTAAAAGTGATAGAATCTTGATAATGAAAATCAAACCATCATATTCAGGGTATCAGAGGAACTTTACTGTAAAGGTTTCAAGCTCCTACCTGTAAAAATGTGGAATTTTACATTTTTTGCCAGAAGAAAGATCACGGATGTGTGTTTATTTTTTTTTTCCAGGGGTGATCGTATCTATCCAGTGATCATAAAATATCGCAAGAGGGCTCATTCGAACGGATATTAAAGTTATTGTGCCCTTTTGAGTGACCAAACAAATTAGATGGCAACTAGGCCCCCTCCCACGCTCATTTTTTCCCCAAAGTCATCTGATCAAAATTTTGAGATCCATTTTGTTCAGCATAGTCGAAAATCTGTTAAATATGTCTTCGAGTATGGCTTAAGCCCCCAGAGTCCCTGGGGGAAGGGCTCCAAGCTATGAACTTTGCCCATTATTTACATATAGTATTTGTTACTTGGAAGTATGCAGACGTTTTCAGTAGGAATTACTTCTGGTGGGGAGGGGGGTCGGAGGAGGAGGCTACGTAGGAGGATCTTTCAATGTAGGATATTGTTATGGAGAAGGGACATTTCTATGACGGCGGCCGCTGGATTTCCCAGCATTATTTAAAAAACGATCAGAAATTAAATAGTTTTTAGATAAAGTTTTTTTTTCAACTGAAAGTACGGAGCAACATTAAAACTTAAAACAAACAGAAATTATTGCGTATATGAGGGGTTCTCCCCCTAGTCAGTACCTCGCTCTTTGCGCTAAAGTTTTTTAGCACTTTTGAAAAAGCTATCTATTCTAATTGAACAGCCTTTGTGATTCAGGGGTCGCTCTTAAACAAATGGAACAAATTCAAACTTTAGCGTAAGGAGCGAGGTATTGACTAGGAGGAAAACCCCTCATGTACATAATAAAATATATACGAATATAGAAGTTCGTTACGTAAGTTATTTCGTAAGTTACGTCAGATCAAAATTTTGAGAAAGCCATTTAGCCAAAAAGTAAAATTATATGAAAATTTCATTTTAATTATTCATGTGCGGTGAGCCAAAATCAAAGCTGTATTAATTCAAAACGTTTAAAAATTAAATAAAAAAACAAGTTTTTTTCTAACTGAAAGTAAGGAACGACATTAAAACTTAAAAAGGAAGAGAAATTATTCCGTATATGGAAGGGACTGTCCCCTCTTCAACGCTTTGCTCTTTACAATAGAGTTTTTTTTTTGTTTTAACAAATAGAGTTGTGAGAAAGAGTCAGTAGTAAGGGCATAGGGAATATCACACCTACATTCCCACCTACAAGACCATGCACAGTTTTCACACCTACATTCACGCCTACAAGAATATATTAAATAAAAAAAACAAGTTTTTTTAACTGAAAGTAAGGAACGACGTTACAAGATTAAATCGAACAGAAATTATTTTAGGAGCCATATATGAAGGGGGCTGTCCCCTCCTCAACGCCTCGCTCTTTACGCTAAAGTTTTTTTATTGTTTAAAAAAATAGAGTTGTGAGAAAAAAGTCAAACTTTAGCGTAAAGAGCGAGGCGTTGAGGAGGGAACAGCCCCCTTCATATACGGAATAATTTTCTGTTAACGTTTTGAATAAGTTTTAACGTCGTTCCTTACTTTCAGTTAAAAAAACTTGTTTTTTTTATTTAATTTTTGAACGTTTTTGAATTAATGCAGGTTTTGATTTTGGCTCACCGTACATGAATAATTAAAACAAAATTTTGCATATTATATTTGGTTAGATGGCTTCCTCGAAACTTGTTTAATTTTTATTTACGAACGTTTTTATTAGTAATAATATACGTAACTTAGAATTAACTTACGTAACGAATTCTATATTCATAAATTTTTAACACGTATATTAGGGGGTTCGCCCCCTAGTCAATACCCTACTCTTTAAACTATAGTTCGAATTTTTTCCAGTTCTTTAAAAATGACCTCTTAATCACAATCAGTTGATCAGTTGAAAAACTTGTTTTTTTTATTTAATTCCTGATCTTTTTCTTTAATAATGCTGGGAAATCCGGCGCCCCCTTCATAGCAATGTCCCTTCCCCCATGAAAACTTCCTTCATGGAAAGATCCTTCCATATTGCCCCCGCACCTCTCCTTACCTACCAGAAAAAATCTCCTCTGAAAAAGTCTGTATACTTCCCAATAACCAATACTATATGTTAACATTGAGTAAAGTTCATAACTTTCAGCCCGTCCCTCTGGGGACTTTGGGGGATCAAGTCATCCTAAAAGACATTTTTATCATATTTTCGACCATGCTGAACAAAATGGCTATCTCAGAGATTTTTGATCGGTGACTTTGGGAAAAAAATGAGCGTGGGAGGGGGCCTAGTTGCCCTCCATTTTTTTGGTCACTTTACAAAAAGGGCACTAGAACTTTTAATTTCCGTTCCAATGAGCCCTCCCACGATATTCTAGGACCACTGGGTCGATACGATCACCCCTGGGGAAAAAAAAACAAAAAAAAACAAACAAACAAATAAACACGCATCCGTGATCTTTCTTCTGGCAAAAAATGGAAAATTCCACATTTTTGTAGATAGGAGCTTAAAACCTCTACAGTAGGTTCTCTGATACGCTGAATATGATGGTGTGATTTTCATTAAGGTTCTATAAATTTTAGGGGGTCTTTCATCCTTTTTTCGAAAATCAGCCAAGTTTCTCAGGCACGTAACTTTGATGGGTAAGATTAAACTTAATGAAACGATATATTTGAAATCAGAATTAAAATATGATTCTTTTGATGTATCTATTGGTATCAGAATCCTGTTTTTTAGAGTTTCGGTTACCATTGAGCCGGGTCGCTCCTTACTTACAGTTCGTTACCACGAAATGCTTGATGATCAAAAGTGTAATAGATATGAAGCGTACAAGAAACTGGTTTTTTGTTATTGATAAGAATTGCACAAGATTGTATCGTTTGACGTAGACATTTTTTTAGGAGCCAATCAGAGACAGCGAGGGTGGTTTGATATTAAAAAGAATTGGATTTTACAATCAGAATTGTTTGATTGACATTTGCAAAAAAGGGGTAAGGAATTCACAAATTGGACTCTATGAACGATATTAGTTAATGTTTGAATAATAGGAGTGTGATGATTCTAATTAGTGATTGGATAATTTTTTAACAAGAAACCTCTGAATAAAATATTTTTGGAGGGATGGGTGATGGGAGCGAGGTGTCTATCCTAGAGTACTTATAATGGTGTTATTTGGGGAGATTACGTTCCTTGGCACCTTTTCAGAGCATATACTTGTGGATACCTTTCCAAGCAACGTGATTAAACACGCTTTTACAATCGGAATTGTTTTTATTGACATTTGCAAAAAAAGGGATAAGGATTCGCAAATTGGACTCTATGAACGATATTAATTAATGTTTGAATAATAGGAGTGTGATTGATTCTAATTAGTGATTGGATAATTTTTTAACAAGAAATCTCTGAATAAAATGTTTTTGGAGGGATGGGGTTTCAGATGGGAGCGGGGTGTCTTAGAGTACTTATAATGGTGTTATTTGGGGAGATTATGTTCCTTGGCACCTTTTCAGAGCATGTACTTGTGGAAGAAATCTCTGAATAAAAATGTTTTTGGAGGGATGGGATGATGGGAGCGAGGTGTCTTAGAGTACTTATAATGGTGTTATTTGGGGAGATTACGTTCCTTGGCACCTTTTCAGAGCATGTACTTGTGGAAGAAATCTCTGAATAAAATATTTTTTTGGAGGGATGGGAGATGGGAGCGAGGTGTCTTAGAGTACTTATAATGGTCGTGTTATTTGGGGAGATTACATTTCCTTGGCACCTTTTCAGAGCATGTACTTGTGGATACCTTTCCAAGCAAAGTGATTTAAACACGCTTTTACAATCGGAATTAGAGTGCTGGCGTATCTGATGAAATAATTTAGATCGTATGATAAATTTAATTTATTTTTTTTAATGCAATAGTTTTTCAGTAAGGGACACTCGATATGCTAAAAGTATTTGATTCAAACTTTTACCTTGAGAATCGATGTTGTTAGAAGAATTTCAAAAGGATCGTTTATGAGTGCTGGCATATCTGATGAAATAATTTAGGTCGTATGATCAATTTAATTTTTTTTTTAATGCAGTAGTTTTTTTAGTACGGACACTCGATATCCTAAAAGTGTTTGATTCAAACTTTTACCTTGAGCATCGATGTTTTTAGCAGAATTTCAAAAGGATCGTGTATGAGTGCTGGCGTATCTGATGAAATAATTTAGATTGTATGATAAATTTAATTTATTTTTTTTAATGCAGTAGTTATTTAATAAGCACACTCGATATCCCAAAAATGTTTGATTCAATTTTTACCTTGAGCATCGAAGTTTTTAGTAGAATTTCAAAAGGATCGCTTATAAGTGCTGACCTGTCTTTGATGAACTAATTCATGGTCGCATGATAATTTTTTTTTTTTAATACAGTAGTTATTCAATAAGGACACTCGATATCCTAAAAGTGTTTGATTCCAAACTTTTACCTTGAGAATCGATGTTGTTAGCAGAATTTCAAAAGGATCGTTTATGAGTGCTGGCGTATCTGATGAAAATGTAGTTTTTTAGTAAGGACACTCGATGTCCTAAAAGTGTCTGATTCAAACTTTTACCTTGAGCATCGATGTTGCTAGCAGAATTTCAAAAGGATCGTTTATGAGTGCTGGCGTATCTGAAGAAATAATTTAGGTCGTATGATAAATTTAATTTATTTTTTTTGCATTTAGTAGTTTTTCAGTAAGGAACACTCGATATCCTAAAAGTGTTTGATTCAAAATTTTACCTTGAGAATCGATGTTGTTAGCAGAATTTCAAAAGGATCGTTTATGAGTACTGGCGTATCTGATGAAATAATTTAGGTCGTATGATAAATTTAATTTTTTTTAATGCAGTAGTTTTTTAGTAAGGACACTCAATATCCTAAAAGTGTCTGATTCAAACTTTTACCTTGAGCATCGACGTTGTTAGCAGAATTTCAAAAGGATCGTTTATGAGTGATAGCGTATCTGATGAAATAATTTAGGTCGTATGATAAATTTAATTTATTTTTTTAATGGGAGTAGTTTTTTCAGTAAGGACACACGATATCCTAAAAGTATTTGATTCAAACTTTTACCTTGAGAATCGATATTGTTAGCAGAATTTCAAAAGGATCATTTATGATTGCTGGCGTATCTGATGAAATAATTTAGGTCGTATGATAAATTTAATTTATTTTTTTTAATGCAGTAGTTTTTTAGTAAGGACATTCGATATCCTAAAAGTGTCTGATTCAAACTTTTACCTTGAGCATCGATGTTGTTAGCAGAATTTCAAAAGAATCGTTTATGAGTGCTAGCGTATCTGATGAAATAATTTAGGTCGTATGATAATTTTTTATTAATACAGTAGTTTATCAGTAAGGACACTCGATATCCTAAAAGTGTTTGATTCAAACTTTTACCTTGAGAATCGATGTTGTTAGCAGAATTTCAAAAGGATCGTTTATGAGTGCTGGCGTATCTGATGAAATAATTTAGGTCGTATGATAAATTTAATTTATTTTTTTAATGCAGTAGTTTTTCACTAAGGACACTCGACATCCTAAAAGTGTCTGATTCAAACTTTTACCTTGAGCATTGATGTTGTTAGCAGAATTTCAAAAGGATCGTTTATGAGTGCTGGCGTATCTGATGAAATAATTTAGGTAGTATGATAAATTTAATTTTTTTTTAATACAGTAGTTTTTCGGTAAGGACACTCGATATCCTAAAAATATTTGATTCAAACTTTTACCTTGAGAATCGATGTTGTTAGCAGAATTTCAAGAGGATCGTTTATGAGTGCTGGCGTATCTGATGAAATAATTTAGGTCGTATGATAATTTTTTTTTTAATGCAGTAGTTTTTCAGTAAGGACACTCGATATGCTAAAAGTGTTTGATTCAAACTTTTACCTTGAGCATCGATGTTTTTAGAAGAATTTCAAAAGGATCGTTTATGAGTGCTGGCGCATCTGATTAAATAATTTAGGTCGTATGATAAAATTAATTTTTCTTTTAATGCAGTAGTTTTTCAGTAAGGACACTTGATATCCTAAAAGTGTCTGATTCAAACTTTTACCTTGAACATCGATGTTGTTACCAGAATTTCAAAAGATCGTATATGAGTGCTGGCGTATGGTCGCATGATAATTTTTTTTTTTTAATGCAGTAGTTTTTCAGTAAGGACACTCGATATACTAAAAGTGTTTGATTCAAACTTTTACCTTGAGCATCGGTGTTTTTT
>CM051267.1:7185254-7225254 GCA_027921565.1 Artemia sinica | reverse complement strand
CGTTTCTGTGTGTGTGTTGTCTCTTTGTGTGTTTGTCGTCTCTGTGCATGTGTCTTCTCTCTGTGTGTGTGTGTGTGTTGTCTCTGTGTGTGTGTCGTCTGTCTCTCTCTGTGTGTGTGTGTGTGTGTGTGGTGTGTGTGTGTGTGTGTGTGTGTGTGTGTGTGTGTGTGTGTGTGTGTGTGTGTGTGTGTGTGTGTGTGTGTGTGTGTGTGTGTGTGTGTGTGTGTGTGTGTGTGTGTGTGTGTGTGTGTGTGTGTGTGTGTGTGTGTGTGTGTGTGTGTGTGTGTGTGTGTGTGTGTGTGTGTGTGTGTGTGTCGTGTGTGTGTTGTGTGTGTGTGTGTGTGTGTGTGTGTGTGTGTGTGTGTGTGTGGTGTGTGTGTGTGTGTGTGTGTGTGTGTGTGTGTGTGTGTGTGTGTGTGTGTGTGTGTGTGTGTGTGTGTGTGTGTGTGTGTGTGTGTGTGTGTGTGTGTGGTGTGTGTGTGTGTGTCATGTGTGTGTGTGTGTGTGTGTGAACATTGATGCTCAAGGTAAAAGTTTGAATCAAACACTTTTAGCATATCGAATGTCCTTACTGAAAAACTACTGCATTAAAAAAAAAAAAAAAATTAAATTTATCATACGAGCTAAATTATTTCATCAGATACGCCAGTACTCATAAACGATCCTTTTGAAATTCAGCTAACAACATCGATTCTCAAGGTAAAAGTTTGAATCAAATACTTTTAGGATATTGAGTGTCCTTACTGAAAAAATTTCTGCATTAAAAAAAAATAAATTAAATTTATCATACGACCTAAATTATTTCATTAGATACGCTAGCTATCATAAACGATCCTTTTGAAATTCTGCTAACAACGTCGATGCTCAAGGTAAAAGTTTGAATCAGACACTTTTAGGATATCGAGTGTCCTTACTGAAAAACTACTGCATTAAAAAAAAATTAAATTTATCATACGACCTAAATTATTTCATCAGATACGCCAGCACTCATAAACGATCCTTTTGAAATTCTGCTAACAACTTCGATGCTCAAGGTAAAAGCTTGAATCAAACACTTTTAGTATATCGCGTGTCCTTACTAAAAAAAAACTACTGCATTAAAAAAAAAAATTAAATTTATCATACGACCTAAATTATTTCATCAGATACGCCAGCACTCATAAACGATCCTTTTGAAATTCAGCTAACAACATCGATTCTCAAGGTAAAAGTTTTTTTTTTTTTTTGAAATCAAATACTTTTAGGATATCGAGTGTCCTTACTGAAAAACTACTGCATTAAAAAAAAAAAAAAATTAAATTTATCATACCACCCTAAATTATTTCATCAGATACGCCAGCACTCAAAAACGATCCTTTTGAAATTCTGCTAACAACGTCGATGCTCAAGGTAAAAGCTTGAATCAGAAACTTTTAGGATATCGCGTGTCCTTACTAAAAAACTACTGCATTAAAAAAAATAAATTAAATTTATCATACGACCTAAATTATTTCATCAGATACGCCAGCACTCATAAACGATCCTTTTGAAATTCTGCTAGCAACATCGATTCTCAAGGTAAAAGTTGAATCAAACACTTTTAGGATATCGAGTGTCCTTATTGAATAAACTACTGTATTAAAAAAAAAATTATCATGCGACATGAATTAGTTCATCAAAGACAGGTCAACTTCGATGCTCAAGGTAAAAATTGAATCAAACATTTTTAGGATATCGAGTGTGCTTATTAAATAACTACTGCAAAAAAAAATTAAAAATTAAATTATTCATGCAAACTAAATTATTTCATCAGATACGCCAGCACTTATGAACGATCCTTTTGAAATTCTGCTAAAAACATCGATGCTCAAGGTAAAAGTTTGAATCAAACACTTTTAGTATATTGAGTGTCCTTACTGAAAAACTACTGTATTAAAAAGAAAATTATCATACGACCTAAATTATTTCATCAGATACGCCAGCACTCATAAACAATCCTTTTGAAATTCTGCTAACAACATCGATTCTCAAGGTAAAAGTTTGAATCAAATACTTTTTAGGATATCGAGTGTCCTTACTGAAAAACTACTCTATTAAAAAAAAAAATAAATTAAATTTTTTTATACGACCTAAATTATTCATCAGATACGCCAGCAAATCATAAACGATCCTTTTGAAATTCTGGTAACAACATTGATGCTCAAGGTAAAAGTTTGAATCAGACACTTTTTAGGATATCGATTGTCCTTACTGAAAAACTACTGCATTAAAAAAAAAAAAAATTATCATACGACCTAAATTATTTCATCAGATACGCCAGCACTCATAAACGATCCTTTTGAAATTCTGCTAACAACATCGATGCTCAAGGTAAAAGTTTTAATCAAATACTTTTAGGATATCGAGTGTCCTTACTGAAAAACTACTGTATTAAAAAAAATAATTAAATTTTTCATACGACCTAAATTATTTCATCAGATACGCCGGCACTCATAAACGATCCTTTTGAAATTCTGCTAACAACATCGATTCTCAAGGTAAAAGTTCGAATCAAATACTTTTAGGATATCGAGTGTCCTTACTGAAAAACTACTGTATTAAAAAAATTATCATACGACTTAAATTATTTCATCAGATACGGTAGCACTCATAAACGATCCTTTTGAAATTCTGCTAAACAACATCGATGCTCAAAGGTAAAAGTTTGAAACAGACACTTTTAGGATATCGAGTGTCCTTACTAAAAAACTACATTTCATCAGATACGCCAGCACTCATAAACGATCCTTTTGAAATTCTGCTAACAACATCGATTCTCAAGGTAAAAGTTGGAATCAAACACTTTTAGGATATCGAGTGTCCTTATTGAATAACTACTGTATTAAAAAAAAAATATCATGCGACATGAATTAGTTCATCAAAGACAGGTCAGCACTTATAAACGATCCTTTTGAAATTCTACTAAAAACTTCGATGATTAAGGTAAAAATTGAATCAAACATTTTGAGGATATCGAGTGTGCTTATAAATAACTACTGCATTAAAAAAAAATAAATTTATCATACAATCTAAATTATTTCATCAGATACGCCAGCACTCATAAACGATCCTTTTGAAATTCTGCTAAAAACATCGATGCTCAAGGTAAAAGTTTGAGTCAAACACTTTTAGGATATCGAGTGTCCTTGCTAAAAAACTACTGCATTAAAAAAAAAAATTAAATTGATCATACGACCTAAATTATTTCATCAGATATGCCAGCACTCATAAACGATCCTTTTGAAATTCTTCTAACAACATCGATTCTCAAGGTAAAAGTTTGAATCAAATACTTTTAGCATATCGAGTGTCCTTACTGAAAAACTATTGCATTAAAAAAAATAAATTAAATTTATCATACGATCTTAATTATTTCATCAGATACGCCAGCACTCTAATTCCGATTGTAAAAGCGTGTTTAATCACGTTGCTTGGAAAGGTATCCACAAGTACATGCTCTGAAAAGGTGCCAAGGAACATAATCTCCCCAAATAACACCATTATAAGAACTCTAAGACACCCCGCTCCCATCACCCCATCCCTCCAAAAATATTTTATTCAGAGATTTCTTGTTAAAAAATTATCCAATCACTAATTAGAATCAATCACACTCCTATTATTCAAACATTAATTAATATCGTTCATAGAGTCCAATTTGCGAATTCCTTATCCCTTTTTGCAAATGTCAATCAAACAATTCCGATTGTAAAAGCGTGTTTAATCACGTTGCTTGGAAAGGTATCCACAAGTACATGCTCTGAAAAGGTGCCAAGGAACGTAATCTCCGCAAATAACACCATTATAAGTACTCTAAGACACCTCGCTCCCATCACCCCATCCCTCCAAAAATATTTTATTCAGAAATTTCTTGTTAAAAAATTATCCAACCACTAATTAGAATCAATCACACTCCTATTATTCAAACATTAACTAATATCGTTCATAGAGTCCAATTTGTGAATTCCTTACCCCTTTTTTGCAAATGTCAATCAAACAATTCTGATTGTAACATCCAATTCTTTTTAATATCAAACTACCCTCGCTGTCTCTGATTGGCTCCTAAAAAAATTTCTACGTCAAACGATACAATCTTGTGCAATTCTTATCAATAACAACAAAATAGTTCCTTGTACGCTTCATATCTATTACACTTTTGACCATATTCTTGTAGGCGTGAATGTAGGTTTGAAACTGTGTATGGTCTTGTAGGTGTGAATGTAGGTGTGATATTCCCTATGCCCTTACTACTAGAGTCGAACTTCAGCGTAAAGAGCAAGGCGTTGAGGAGGGGACAGCGCCTTCCATATACGGAATAATTTCTGTTCGCTTTAAGTTTTAATGTCGCTCCGTTCTTTCAGTTAATTTTTTTTTTTTAATTTAATTTCTGGGAAGGATGAAAAGGCAGATAACGCACTGGGATGTAAAAAAATCATTTGAAGCAGAAACTTCTGACCATTTTAAAAACCAGCTGAAAAAACTTAATGAGGGGTAAGTTTTAAACACCAGCTCAAAAAACTTAAACCAAAATATATTTTTAATTACCAAGTCGGTAGTACTAGTTCAAGAAGCGGTATGTTGCATATTACAAATAATTGCAGTAAAAAGAAAAATCAAGATATGCTATGAATTTTTCAATTGCTAAAGACAAACAATTACTTGTAAAAAAAAAAAAAATACTTTCTTATGTAAAACACTTAAAATTCCAACTATTTCTACATTTTAGAAAAGGAGAAATTACACGTTTTGGAAAAATAGAAAATACTGTTTATTTTAGAACTTAAATAATGCTATTACTTCACGGATTAAACCAATTGATCGAGCGTGTTTCGTAAAGCAGGGTAGAAATACCTGTCTGACAGAAAGTGTCGTAAAAAGTGCTTTTTAACCTCACTTTCGTTTATCAGTCATCTATTACCCGCTTAGTACCACTACCTTTACTGGCAGCCAGCTTCTACCTCAGCCAAAACCCCACTCGTTTCCTGTCTTATATGACTCATCTGCTGGAAGTCAAATAAAAACATATGCATGGAATATTGCAAGATATTCAGAAAATATTATGTAGTCCAGGCAATTCCGGAGTACATTAAGAACACTTTTGGAATTACAGAAATGAACTTCTCTGGAACTATTAATGAGCGTGGTATCACTGTAAAAGACAAAGACAACTATGTCTTTGTGTGCCAAGGGGTCACCAACTCTCATAAATCACCTACACCAGGTGGTAAATGTCAAGCGTTGTGAAATTGTGCCAAGAACGACAAATCTGTGTCAAGCGTCGTATTGACTAGCGCCATGACTTTGCCACGCGTGGTAGAACTGCACAGTACGCATGGAGCGCCAAGGTGCACACGAGGTGGCGGAAAGTGGACAATCCCTCCTTGTGTTCTTCAATATTTGTCTTGCATTTGAATTGCTATATTTTATGTCTGAAGAATCTATTTTCTAGAAAGCTTATTTGAAGTCAGTTGATTTGGCATACATTTTGAGCTAGTTATGTTTTCACCTACGTCTATCAGTACGTTGCAGTAAAGAATCTGATGTTACAAGACTAAAAAAGAAATGGCAAAAAAATCGAAAATCTTAATAATTATGAAAAACGAAAAAATAGGTAATCGTAAAAAAAACAAAAAAAGGTAACAAACAGTGGGAATCGCTATTAAAGATTTCCCGGTACTTGTGCATTATAAATAAACCAGTGACATAGACTGTACAAGGAAACCAGACACAAAACCGTCAAACGGCTATTTGCAAGAGATAAATGGATTGCAAAGCGTGGTTTCTCATTGAATTTACAATATTTAAACAATTGTTTTTTGGGGTTTAGGGGGAGGAGGACGTACCTAGGTTAGGTTATGTTACGTATTTAATATATGCTATGCTTTACCCCACCCAACCCCCTAATGTGCAAATATATAGCCCAAATTTGTTTCATAGCCCAAATATATCCATCCTATTTTATTTCATTACCATTAGCCAAACTTGACTTCTTCGTGGTTAGCGCCGGTTAGTTATAATGCAAAAGTACCGACTTCCCCCAAGATTTGAAGTCACAGCAGGAATTAGGCTCAGGCACCGGTAATCACTGGCCGACCCAAGGGAGCGGGGGGATCCCGGGTCCTCAAGATTTTTTCCGATGCCTCATTCCGTGTCTTTTTTCTCTTTTTTACTCTCTTTTAAACAAATTTGTAAATTTGGTCAATTATTGGCACCCTTGTCACTGTCCCGCCCTCTAGATTGTGCTCTAGATTTGCCTTTGGCTGTAACAACCAAGCCCTATTGTGGCAATCTCTTAGTTTGCAGGGAAGGGCTCTGTTTGAGCGCGTTAATCTTGGCGATGAAGTCATATGCGCCGCTAGTCAATCCAGGCTAACTATGCTGTGCCAAATAGAAATAACTAAGTAAGTTGTGGTATTACAAGGAATGTTACTTTGAACGGCCGAACAGATATCAGTTTGGAGGTAGTAAAAGAGAGCCAATCTGTGGATTATACCTAGGTCAAGAGGCATCGCAAGAAATAGGCACTAAACAAGAAATTACTATTAATATAGACAATGTCAGTATGTTAACTTACTAATAAAATTAATTTTCTAGACTTTGTTGTTTGTGCTCGGTGGAAACGACCAGTGGTTGTCCAAGGATGAGGTGGTCTGATAGTCTACATCAGTTCATAAGCAATTAGCAATTTAAAAGTCCCTGAATTTGATCATTATCTCTCTCAAATTAGACTTACCATGCTTGTAACTGAAATGTGACGTTCAAATTAATTTTCGGAAATCAAAATTTAGACCTGAAATTTGAACGATCTAACAAAAATATCATAATAATTATGCTGCGGCTGATAGTAGCCTAGCTATTTGAAATTTTATAAGATAAAACTAGTCACTGAGGTACTATTTATCTTTCTTATAGTACTTGCTGTTTCTTTCAGTTCTAATATAATCAGAGACGTATCCAGGATTTTCTTCGGGGGGGGGGGGGGGGGGGTTACAAAACGATTTCTTTTCGGGGGGAGATTTATAAAAAAAACTTCAAAAAAGCATAAAAAAATTTGTTTATATTCATTTTTGTTACGTTTTTACGAGTTGCTCAGAAATTTTCAGGGGGGGAGGGCTTCAAACCCCATAACCCTTCTGGATATGGCCTTGAATGTAATACCAAGAAACACTACTTTTTAAATTAACCATCATGTTGATATCAATTACAATATTAGTCTCTGACACTTTGAAATGAATTTACTTTATATTGGCTTAACATACGTTGTAGAAAACGGACATTGACATCACCAAGGGAAATCAAAGGGATTGCAATAGGGCCGTTCTTTTGCTCTAAGATCTTACATCTTTCTGCAAAGATTTCCGTTCTTTTGTTCATCTTTGTTCTAAGATCTTACAACTCACTGATGTTAGCAAAAAGTGTGAAGGACGCCATTTTTCTGCCACATAGAACGGTGTTGATGAGAGAACTTTAATGATATACTCATCATTGTTCTTAGACCACTGATCAGAGCAGAATGATGAAAGACGTTTGCAAAAGAGTGTCATAAAATGTAAGATCTTAGTGCTGTGATTTCACTTTTAAGCGTTCTTTGTCAAAAGATGTAAGATAAAGATGTAAAGATGAGTAAAAGAACAGGCCTAATATTTCTGAAGTTGAAGGGGATATTAGTTTTAAGCCACAGAATACCAATAAGTGATAAAGTGAGATACTTGGGCTTAATTCTTGATAGAAAATTACTTCGGAATGATCATGTTGAAAGTAAAATAAAAGTCACCAATCAATATTCAACAAAATTGTTATGTCCCGCCAGAACCACTTGGGGTCTTAAACCATTTGCCCTAAGAAAATTATACAAAGCTGCTATTGAATCCACCATTTTATATGCAATACCCGTATGACTGTCAGCGCTGAATAAAAAGAAAATTGTAAAAAAGTTAGTTTCTGTCCAAAAGAATTTCTATGGTTTTAATTTCAAAGCTTTTTATCCGCTAAAACTGAGACAATAACAGCTTTAGCGGGATGCATTCCTGTCGATTTTAGAGCCAAAGAGATATCTCTCACCAGATATCTAAAGAGAGGAAGGCCTGATTACTGACCACCCCTCAATAGCTTAAATAACTATAATTTAAATCATCATTCACATTATACGGACACGCAAGTAAATTTTATATTCGGTAATTCCCTTTCTGCTTCTAATAGTTTAAATGAAATTCGGAAAACCTTACGCAAAAACCTATATATGAAATGGTATGAGTTATTTGCCAAGCTGTTAAGCCCTGGACCCTTCAGGTTTTTACTGATGATACTGACCTTCTTCAACTCACAAAAATTACCTCATTATAAACTGACGCAAACTGTGACTGGTCACTGTAAATTAAATTCATTTTTATGTAGAATTAATAAAAGTAATTGTTCCAATTGTAACTGTGGTGACCAGGACACTTTATATCATTATCTTTCTGAGTGTAGTTTTTTGAAAATGAAATAACTGAAATGGAGTTTAAATTACAAGGGTTTTCTTGTTCTAATACTTTTAATATTAAATGATATCTGGTTCATTATAGAGGCTCGGTATGCCGTTCTGCAATATTTGAACTGAACAAAGGGACTAGAATATTGTATAATTTTTTTTTTCTTCTTCTTCCTTTTCCCCTTCATCTTCTTACTATTAAGGGTTAATAAATGTTGTCAACTTATTGTTTTTCCTTGTTTCTTTGTGGTGTTTAGTATTTTGCTTGAGTTTTTCAGTTTTTGATATTTTATGCTGTATTTTGGAGACTAGATACTGAAATAATCTGCACGGGTTTAATCACTGAATAAAATCATTCATTCAAGGGGATATTGGCAGTAAACAGAGTACCGTGTAATAAACGGTGTACTGAGGTGTACTGTGGGTTTAAAAATTGAAAACGTGGACTTATCGATTTCATGCAGAGACTTGTTTATTTGCCCTTTTTTTAGGTTTTAAAGCCCCCTTCTTCTGATCATCTTCATGTTGTGGGACCAGACAAGAATAGGGGCTCACTTGACGAAAATGCTGGACAGAGAGGTCAGGATTGTTTTCAATTTGTTTTTGATATGAAGGTATAGAAAAAGATACTTTTCAAAGTATAGGGAAGGGAGTAAGTTTTTTTTTCACTGAAAATACAATAAAAAAGATGTTTTCAGAGGGTGACAATAAAATCTAGAGCTTAATTACCCCGTATGACCTTCAACAAACACCCCTGGACATAAACGCCTCACCCGTCATCCATAGATGTTTTATGGGAATGAATTTGACCGATAGGCCCCGTTCGTCGTCAACCTCGTGGAAGATGGGATTGAACCCTGGGCCCCGTGTCGGAAGCAGATATCAAGCCACTGTGCCATCCTGCGTTGAATATATGGTTCTCCAGGATTTATTTTCGAGAGAGTTTTCCAAACTGTGAATAAATGCAGAAAATCATTTTTTGCAAAGACGTAAGCAAAAACATTTGCTTTTATGAAACATTTCAAACGACATGGTGTTGGCTTTGTCGCTAAATGTCAATCGTTCTATGCTTAGAGAATAATTCGCGTGTGGTCTATGTCTAGTCTCTACGTGATAAAAACTAAAACAAAATCTGACCGCACTTTAGGTCAACAAGAACAAATTTGCTATTTGGCTGTCAAGTTTTTGAGTGATTGCTGATCAAATTGATACCAACTTTTTTTTAGTAAAATTAGTAATTGCAAAACAGCACAGGAAAGTTTTAACACCTGCTTCAATTAGATCTAGTTATTATTTGTTCACATTTTTTTTATACTTCGTTTTCTGTTGAATATGACAAAAGGATGAAAAACATGATTTATTGGAAAATTCTAGAAAAAAGGGAATACTTGCCTTCCGAAACGTAAAAGAAGAAATAAATTAAAGCAAAAAACCAGACGTCGGAAAAAAATCTAATGACGTGTTGGTGAGGATGTGAAGTTTTTAGGCGTCTCTTTATTTTCTGACAGGTGTGAAGCGAAGGAAAAAAAAGGAAGTACAGGCAGCAGCAACTTATAATTTTGGAAAATCTTAAATTGTCAGGTATAGTTTCGATCACATATAATTTTATGTTTTTTTTAATTAATTACTCTTTAGAAAAACGTTACATTTTATCTATTTTGCCTTTTTATTAACCCGAAAGAAGCACATCGTTCTAAATCTCATCAGAAGGTAAGACTAGCAGAAAATAGTTTCTATAGCGGAATGCCTAGGCATTAAAAGGCCTGTTGTTTTCTGCTTTGGCCCGGGAATCCATCATGACGAAGTACTATGTGATATTAGAAGTCAAATTTGTATTTTAACCAGGTAATCGGGCCCCGCATTTGAAAGGATCCTGTGTTACCGTCAAAACGAACAAAAAAGGAAAAAGATTTTGAAATTCAAGCAAATTGTTTTTGATGATAAGGGATAAATTATGAGTTATTCAAATAATTAAAATTGTATCCATTTTAAGTTTGCTTTGCAAGATGAGATGTATTATTGTGTTTATTATTTAGTATATTATTTATAATATGAAAAACTGATACCCGTAAAAAGTTTATCTCAAACTTACTGAATTTAATCGGAAGAGTCCTATATTAGGGAGATTTTGTAACACGTGCGTGAACTACCTTAAGTAAGTAAACTACTATGCAGGTATACGTTATTAAAATACTTAATATATAGAGAGAGCCCCCCAAAAAATCCAATCGGGCCCCGCACCTATTCAGTCCGGTCCTGATTCCAATGAGAAAGAATGAAATATACAAAAAAACATGATTCTGGGAACAAACTCCCCGAAGTACCCTAAAATATAATATTGAGAAAAAAAACATTAAATAAACAAACCAAACAAATTTTTTTTTTAATGAACGTGAAGAGCGACAGTTAAATGTCATGCTTTTACATAAAGTGACTTTAAAATCTTTAGTTTTTTCATTTTTCAAGAATATATCTATAAGCATCAGGTATGTACACAGAATTTTTTCTTCAGTGAGGCCAAATAATAAAAAAAATATATATATATTTGGCAATTTGAATAAGAACTGCCAAGAAATTCGGAAAAAAACTTATGATTTCCATGGGGGAAGGGGTGGGGGGCTGCAAACGCCCTTATTCAGATTCGTAATATAGACCTCCCCCCTAGAAATAGCTTTAATCGACAAATTTTTACAAAAAAAAAAGTATTTCTCTTACTAAAAAAAGTATTTAAATAAAAAAGTATTGCTCTAACTAAAAAAAGTATTTAAATAAAAAAAGTATTTAAGCTTTGAAACACTTCCCAACGGATATTTAAACCAAATTAAAAATTTCAAAAATCTTAAGAAAAATATAGTTTACTATTTATAAGACGGTACTTACGTGTTATACCGACAACAATCAAGAAGTGAAGTTGGGTTAATGATAATGGAATGTACCGAAATCTGATGAAAATGAAATACTCTAGTACCAAAATGATGAAAACTACAACAGAGAATTATGGAAAGCGGGCCCGCCCAGAACGCATTATTTTTACATACCTAACCTAATCTAATCAACTCTATATTAAATATTTAATTAAAATATACAAGCATAGTAGTTTATTTCACTCAGGCTAAGCTAATTATCTCCGAATGCAGATATAGAAACCGGTTTTTACTCAGATTAAGAACTTGACTGTGGTCGGGATAACACGTAAGTACCAGCGTTGCCAACGCTTTGAGATAAATTGTACCATTTTTCCAACCAATGTTGTACCACAAGAGATAAATTTTTACCATCCGAACAGTACGTTAAAAATTCGAAGCTGGCGTTGCTTTGCGACACTCATGGGTAGTTATGCTTAATTGATTTCACTGAAAACTGAGAAAAAGTTCTAGGGCAAGAGCAGGAAAAATAAACCCAAGGCAGTAGCAACCTCATAGCTTGAAATGTGAAGAATACTTTTATAGTATTTCTCAGCTTAACAAAATAGCAAACCCAAACCGCTAAAGGCATTTTAAAAGGTTTCAGTAAAATTTTCTAAAAGCGTTCTCGTATCTGACTGTTTGGGTTAATCCTTTCTTTCGAAATTTTGGGCATTAAGGCGAATAGTGGATAAAGTAAGAAGACCAATAACGTAGTGTCATCAACATATAATCCACCTATAGGATGAGTAACAAGCGCCAGAAGCTACAAACAAAACATATCAGCCATCACGCCATGAAAGTGGCTAACACCACAGATTCCCATGGATCCGCGGACTAGGCTACTCACCGGTGAGTTACAGTAGTAATCTAGGTGCTGATCCGAACTGCACATGCAATTACACAAGAACTCTACATGAAAAAAACCCATGCCTGAGACACTACACTTACACGTGAACATTTTAAAAAGCTGGCAAGGTTTTTGTTATTGATAAGAATTGCATAAGATTGTACCGTTTGACGTAGACATTTTTTAGGAGCCAATCAGAGACAGCGATGGTTGCTCAATATACGATAACTTGATTGGTGATTGGATTTGAATAAAAGGAATAGTTTTCATTACAATTCATATTAGTAAGAGAATTGAATTCAGAGAGAATAGTTTATTTGAGAGGATGTTAGTAGAGAAAAATGAGTGGTGCATTTACATTATTGGAGACTAATGATGGAGCCGGTAGCAGTAATGATATACGAGTACCAAATGTGGCTGTAGAAATAACCGGAGGCTGTAGACTATGCCTTGAATGGGACGATATGTATGCTAGATACGTGATATCATTAAGCAAATTTAAGCAGGAGGAGCAACTATATTTTGCTGGAAAAGTGAATATTATCCATATAAATAAACTTCGGTCAGCATTAGATGTCCTATCGAAATATATTGACGAGAACAAAATGCATCAGTGAATATTATTGTTGTAATTATGCTCAATAAAATTGTTTCTAAATCAACGGTATTTTTCTTTCTATAGTAGACTAGCGTATATTTTTTAGAGTAGAAAAAAAAAATTCTTGTTAGTCTGTAGTTGGTTGTGAGAGTGTTAGGACTAAAAAAATGGATAGATTTGAGAAAGAGCGAATCATGGGGAATCTACTGCTTATGGAAAAAACGTTTGATTCTAGATGACGATTTTCTAGAGCTGTCTATTCAAAGGAAGATATTTTCTCGGGGAATGCTTGTCGATATAATGAAAACTGATTCTTCACCATTAGACTATTGTATGAAGCTTCTAAATCGTGGTCCAAATGCATTTACACAATTTATTGATATATTGATCACGACACGGCAAAATGATATTGTGGATATGCTTTTAAACATTAGTTTAGAAATTTAGGACTTTTTTCATGAGAAAGATGGTGTTCAAGGATGATTTACTCCTCTCTTTCTCTCTCTACCCCAGACATTTTGTGTTGTGATGCTAGCTCAGTTTCATTGTGGCAGTGAGAGTGTCAACACATGAAAAAATGTTCCATACATGTCCGCTATGTATGTACACACTGGGCAGCTGGTCATCATGTGAGAATTGCACAATGATTGATGAGTATGATGAAAAGTGTAAATTATGCAACTTGTGTAAATTGCATAGAGGATATGCTATACAAATTAAAGGTTGTAATTCATGTCTTGAAGAGGTGTGTGACTCTCATCCTAGAGGGCACCTATGCTCCAATTGTCACTATGATAAATGCAATCAGTGGGAGAATACATATCCCGGTATGGTTGGAAAGAATCCTAAGCGTGATTTTAGTTTATTGCTACGAGATTGGTATCGTCGTGGTTTTAGATTGCTCTGGGAGGAGGAGCCGGGTCAGCGATTCAACTGTTGGAACAACAAAAGAATTTGATTTCTACGTCATCGTTGTGAAGACAATGGGTGTTATGATTATAAGCCCACTGATTTTTATTTGGCTTGTGACGGAATGTGATTCGACACTTGAGGACACTGTTTGTGAAATTGCTTCAAATAAGCAAATTGAAACATGTGAATTATATAGAATGAATGAGAATAGTATCATTGACTACACAAAGAGATATGACAAGAGTGAAGTTACACTCTACTGTAGAAAATGTGACCCTGACATTGCAGTACATCAGGATCAGTACACTGTGAATTCAGATAATCTACCTGCACTAGTTGTTGTCGACAAATACCTATACCTAGTAGAAGATGAAATCTAAAGAGTAGAAAAGTCGTTTTCTCATGTATATAAATTTTTTATCATTTATTAATAAACAATTTCACATACATTTTTAGAACATTTTATTCGTAGGGCACTAAAATCAATATTAAATACGCTTGTAAGTATATTTTCCACTAGAAAGTCATTCAATCGAGTTAAGTCAACGTAGATGTCGAGAAACTGCTTGTAGGTATAGCCACGACATCTGAACATGAAAAACAGTAGTGCATTAAAGCCACATGTCTTAGTCGTTAAATCCTGTACTCTTCGTTGATTTTGAATAATGGTTTTTCCCACTGCTTTCAATAAAGTTGGTGATGTATGGCGTGTAGAATTTATACGATAGGCCAAGAGGATCAAAAAATTCAATATTCTTCGCTGTTTGAAAGATGCATAGCCAATGGCCAATCTTCAATGTCGATGGACTGCTATTAACAATGATTAGGGTATTGTTAACACTGGGAATTTTTTCATTGAAGTCCGATGGTATACAATAGGACTTGTACTGGGACATGTATGGATCCATACTAAACACGTTGATTATTTGGTTTGTGTTCATGGTGCTAGGTCTAGTAGAACACTGCCGTCGGGTGTGATTTCCCAATAGGTTTCAAATTGACTCAGTGATATTAGCGTGATAGGCTCAGTCAAAGCATCGGCAAATATACACTCCAAACGTACATTCCCTGTTCGTACTATGCTCATATCCTGAGTCCCCGACAAGTCCAAAACAATTACCCCATGATTTTTGAAAACATTGAATCGGTTATTCCATTTTCAAATAGTTGAGAGTCATGATCTAGGGATTGCATGGTCAACTCGTACAGAGTTCTATAGGATTTTTTGTCAAATGATAGAGTGCACAGTGGAATACCATTCACTTTGCACACAAGGCTAGATAGACCAAAAAAATTAAAATCATGGGGGGATTCAGTCCAGGATCCAACGGCACTGCCCCTCTTCACAAAGGCCAAAGCCAATTTTGATGGATTTCTCCATTGATAAATGATGAATCGCTATAGCTACGAGAGCCGGTGGCAATGTGACGTTGATTGGTGATCGTATGGGGGACAAGAAGTTTAATGTTGTTACCATTGGCTCTTAGCTTTTCCACTGCCAATGCAACAGAGCTCATAACCTGTTGTTTTCGGACGTGGAGAATTGCCGATGTGATAATGACATTTGCATCGGGTGCTGCAGGAAGTGTTTTTCTCAAAATGAAATTCGATGGGGCCAGCTGTAACTTTATGTCAATCTTGACATTGGGGGGTAGCCATTGGGATACATAGAATATCTCATGATTTTATTTTCCAACCAGATGATGCTCCTGGGTCACTGCAGTAGTCAACTCGCCGTCAGTATCAACACCTGATCGATATTCATAGCCCAATGATTGTCCTCTGAACTCCTTGTATGCCTTTGGTGTCATCATCATAAATTGTATATAGCTTGCATAGTTGGATAAATTATTGCTAGTGCTCACCAATGTACCATTAATAAATACATTAATTTGTTTGAACAGATTGTGTCGAATACAGTTTTCATAGGAGAGACCATCGCCAGCAGTTGGAGTTGTATTATCTGACTTTTCTTCACCACAACATTTAAATCAATAAATGTTTGATGACAAATCAATGAAAATAGTCTTCATTGGAAAATATTTGAAAGTGTATGTTTTCCCGAGAGGGGTTGTTGGGGGTGAAATTGTTCATAGTAGCCATACTAGACACTGACATTAACATTTTCAGCATTGAATAGATTCAATGAGGAACTAATTGATGGATATGATTTCTTGTGGGGGAGATAAGTCATCTTAAGAGAAGAAGTCCTTCTTTGATCTAACAATCTTTTTCTTTTTTTTTCTTCTGCTGCTTATTGGTCTTCCTTGTTTTATTCCTCAAAGTCCTTGTTGATGTCCTTCACTTCCCGCCTGGGTGGAGACTGATGAGTGAATGACGCGCACGCATCCTTTTCAATCCCTCCCCGTTTTGCCGAGATTTTAAATGCTCACCAACGGCTCTTGATGAAGATCTAATATTTTCCTTAACACTCTCCTTGAAATTCTTACCCGACCCCCAGTCCTGTAGTGTGGAGGCAGCAAAATTTGATGCAGCAGGTACAATATATTTTCTGGCAAGGGGTAGTGCAGAACGAAATAGCCTAGCAAACCAGCTACCAAGACCATAGCCAGACATTGTAGTACGTCCCTTGTAGTAGTCCAATCCATTGCCTATTTGACGTGGACTCAAAGCACCAACACAACAATCGATATCGGGACAGACAAATGGAATTCTCCTATTGTTCATTTTAGGTGATTGTGCTGTCGCTGACAATGGGTCGAAAATGACATGTAATCACTGCTAAGCCTTTTGTTATTGCTAGAGGATCACCCAATTCACTTCTTAGTGTTAACTGACAGAGTTCCAAAGACGAAGTGTTTACAGGAACATACTGAAGATGCTTTATATTATAGTGATGAACCAGTTCATGAGATGTTTTTCGTTCAGGAACACGTAGGAGGGTACATTTGAATTACCAACTCTCGATGTTTCCACAAAGGATGCATAGAGAAATATGCAAGAGTCCGAGGCGAAACCAGGTGGATAATCAGCAAAAATAACTTGATCCATCCCGTAAACGGTGCCAGCATTTTCCCCATTGATCATATTCTGTTTAAAAGCCAAGAACGTCTCTCAGATTATCATTGAGAATAATTATTTCAGTGTCAACAGGTGAGGTAATGTAAATCCTATCGTGTTCCAATGAATAATTAAAATGGAATGTACCATTCCTACGATATGAGATTTTTCTATTGATTGTACGACACAAATCTCTCATATCATCATATTCAATATATTTCAATTTGGCATGTGGATATTCGCTAGATTTAAGTGCTTTAACCCATTCATAGTCGACAAAGAGTGTCCGATCGAATGGTATAACTTTTATATCATACACACGATCCTTTCTCAGGATGTCATAGGTATTTTTGAGAATACAGTCGACAAGAGCCACTTCATACGCACCGTCAAATTTGATGGCGGGGGAGAGTTTCGTCCAAAAATCACTTGTCGTATTCAAGTCGTTGTAGAGAAGATCGGAAACATTGGACATAAAAGTTACATAGAAATCATTGGGCATTGTCAATATCTCCAACACCGATCCAAGAATCAAAATCAGAGTTGTATCCTAGCCATCGAACAAGTAACTGTTTCTTACCCCTGCGAGTACGTGTCTTTAATATCTTTTAAATTTGATAGATTTCACTATTATTTTTAACTTTTTCTAGTTCATAGTCATAAAAGCCGCCGAGAATCTCTTCATCTTTGGTATCACGCAAACGATAAGTTATGGGTTTAGTGTCTAGGATTTTTGCCACTTTAAAAAGTTCTGTGGACCACAAGTAATTCCCCTTTTCAAAAACATTAGTTGTTCTATTAATTCGAACATTATCACCAACATTGAATTTATTTTTCCTCTTGACAATCGTTTCATTGGAATATTGTTTAAGAAAGGTGTCAATTGTATCATGATCAGAATGATAAAATTCCGTTGGGGTAGAGTTGGATAAAGATCGATGAGGTCGTTGATTATAGATCAACATGATTTTATCTAAATCATGAATAAAAGCCGGTGTATTTTTCAATGTACAATATCTTGAAATTAAAAGTCAAATAGTTCTTATCAATCGTTCGGCCAATGCAGCCTTTATAGGACTATGACTATGATAGAGCAGTGTACTATATTTCACTAGTACTTTTGCAACATGGGGATTAACAATTTCACTACCGCGATCCGTTTGAATTTTTTTATACGAATCCGGTTCAGAATACTTTCAATGGCCTGAGCAACTTCAATGCCTCTCTTTGATCGCAATGGAATTGCATATGCATAACGACTATAAACACTGATTGCAAGTAAATGCACCTTTACGTGTACTGTGATGTCGTTGAATCACATCTAGAGTCAGGAGATCTGCTTGCATTATATGCAATGGGAAAAAGGCTTTTAGTTTTTCGATAATGATTAGCACGAAGTCTATGATTTCTATGCAGAGTGTAACATGATTCATTTTGTAGATAGTCTTGTACACTTTTAGTGTGAACACCAGTGACTTTGGAAAGAGTGGTTGGTGAACTTAAACTCCCCGCCTCACCAATATTTTCATAAACACCTTTCAGAACTTCAACCATTTTGAACGTAAACACGTTGTGTAACGTCCGCTACCCTTTTGTATCCTAGTTGTGGAATGGTGATGGTGACATGATACGTTTTCGCTTTTTCCTCTCCATCATTGTCAAGTTTCCACTAGGTGTGCTAGTATTTTCCAAGATTGATTTAAAATCTTCTTCTTCTTCTTCATGTTCATATTTTAATGGTGTTGTTGATGATGATGATGATGCATGTTCATTTATTTTTTTAGAATTTGTCTATTGCTAATAAGGCTTTTGGGGAAGTTTAATGTATTTAGAAAGTTGTATAGATGAGCGTCAAATGATAATAGTCCTTTACGATTTGTAACCATCTCATAGATTAAATCAAGTAGATTTTAGCTCTTGCCCTGAATTATAATCCCTTTCCAATTGCTCTCAACTTAAATTTGATCTTGACCACTTTCCATGAGATAAGCTGGGCCGGGAAACGGGGGGCCCGCTGCGGCGGGACGAGGTCGGGGGGGGGGGGCATTAAATAGTGGAAATTGCTCTGCCTTGCACACACATTGAAAATTGTTTGTGATATAGAAAAAAAAGAATTTAAAAAACACCCCATTACCCAAAAAACCCTCCCACCCAATTTATACTTTTTTTAATGAATTTAAGTTAATTTTTCTAGACCGAGTTGTTTCCTGTACTCTACACATTCTACTTGGTCTGAAATTAAATAATGTCCGTATGGTAGTACCTTCACACCATCCTCAAGTACATAGACTTTGTCCGATATGGCCAACATGGCCTTTTTCTCAACTCTAACTGTGTAGTTTTTAAATTGTAAAGAGCGAATCGCCATCACTTTCGCTCTTGGGACTAAACTACGTTCCACACAGTTTCTATACACACTCATGTCGAAATTATTTTTTACAAAGTGTGTAGGTACCCCCTTGCAAACTTGTTTGATATCCTTGTTGTGCGTTTCCACACAGTATACCTTCGGACCAGGAAACCCACCACTGGATATCAGATCGCTATCCGTTTTCAGATTTTAGCATTAACAATTGATTTGGGGCCTGACGTTTCACTAGCTCTGGGTAGCGGGATTCATCCCAATTAGTGTAGTCCATTCGTGAGCTAATGCACTCGCCATTTTCCAAATCATTCAATAGATTTTCAGTTTTGAATTTTAACAGGAGTGAATCAGTGTCCCCATAATACACTTGAACTTGTCCCTCAATCGGCCACTGTACCTTGCATACATTATAATAAAATGACAACATGAGTTTCTTGGATATTTCAGTTATTGCACTCCCGCCTGCACTATTTTTATTTAAAACAATGTTTCTTTTCTTAGGTGTGTGGAACACCATATCAGAGTCTAGGATTGTGAACGATGTGAAGTTTGGATCCGCAATGATTCGAGCACAATCTTTGGGGTTGGTTACAATGTCACATCGACTTCTGTTTCGTACGCTTTCGCACATTTTACCGAAAGCTGAGTTCAAAATGAGTTTATAGACTTCTTTTTCAACTTTCGTTTTCGCTTGTGAACGCTTACTGACAAAGGTGTCAATAAACGTTTTCATGTAAGGCTTTTGATATAAATTGGAGGGCTATATGAATCTTCGTGATCTTGAAACCATTGGACATCATCCATTTCAATAGCACGTGATGAACAACGATATTCTGTTTCGGGTTGAGGTCGGCAATTAGTTTTTGTTTTGAAGGTACCACGTGCATTCTCCCATCCTCTACTAAAGATAAATTGTAGGGGCTCAGAGAGTCCCTACCCACCGGTCTATTTATGCACGGAAAAACAAAGTCTTTTACCGAGTCATGGATTTCCATGGGTAATTCACCGTCAATTTCAAAAAACCCATCCCTGTGCCCCATTCTCCTCAACACTAGCAATGTCGGGGAAATTAAAAGCACACGGATTGTCAAGCCATTTATAATTGCCACACGGCAAACAGTAGTGAGACATTGCCGATGGGTAAAGAGAACTCATATCCAAAAAAACTGCGTCCGACCTTTCATCGGTGTGCTGTCCGGGCGGATCAGTTTTCATGATACGATCCCCGTGAAAAGCATACCCACCCCTCATTGATCTCTCTACAAACAGATGCTGATCCACATCGGCGATCAGACCTATTTCTTCTTTGCTGATTTTAAGTATCAAGTCCATCGCCAGATGAGGAGTGGGAAAATAATAACCTAAATCCAACCCAAATTCCCCATAGATTTTATCCGTATTTTTGCACACAATGTCCAGAAGAGTGAGTACGTCACTGGCCAAGTATAGTTTACAATAATCCCTCCCATTTTTACATCCACCCTTTGCCCAAACCCTCTTAGCAAATTTGTAGTCGCTAGTGGTGCACTCACCCTCAGTAAGAGAATTGTAAAAAGATTCAATGGGCGGTAGTGACACCTCATCTAACATCGAGCCAGAGTTGTAATAATCATATGGATATATACCCTTACACGTTAATAAATCATACATTTCATCATCGGGGAAGCACTGTTGAGGAGGGGGAAACTATCAAAATTGTCACTTTTCTGTACCTGAATCAATTGACTTGAAGATTTGGGGAAGAAGCTGAAAGAGTCTAAAAAAAAAAAAAAACGGATTTTATTCAGGCACGTGTTATCCCTTGTCAACTGTTTTCCACATGAATTCTAGCAGCAGTAGCTTCTCCGATGATTTGGGTATGATATTATATGAAAAAGAACCATCTATCCATGCGTCATCTACAACTCCACCCTTGGCAATGCGGGCAAACGCCGGTAGAACAAACTTTAAGTCGTAATTGGAATTGTGTATAAAAACAGGTACGAAATATTGCTGTCTAACGTTTAAATTGCATGACTGATGCGCTACCCCCCTAAAGTTACTCCCCCCCCGATGTAATTTCCTCCCACAAATGATCATGGTCGATCACCTTCCTCCTCCCCCCATTCCCGACACCATCATCAAATTCTCCCTTGCAACCCAACACATTTTACGATTTTTAATGGCCGTTATGTCATCTGGTGATAAGAGCATAGGATAGTTTGTATAACGAAGGCGCGAAATTGCACCGTTCGCTGTTTTCATTAGACTGACCAATGCCGATCGCATGCAGTCTTCACCGTCACCTAACATCTCAACTACATCCAGCACTTGCATGGTATTATTGGAATCTCGTAGCGCGTGAGCGTAAGACATCCCTATGGCTTCATGTATTTTAACACGATTTGAATTTGACAGATCGTACACGTCTGTCAGTTTCGCTTCGCAGTCTAAAGCGATCTTATTGCTCTGCAGGAGCGTGTTTTGGAAATTTTTAAAACGTAAGATCGCTCTATCTCCGCTTAACGTCTCCACAGCCTGGTATCCATGACGTTTACAGTGTTTCATGTGATGCTTTAACTTTAAATCAAAGCGAAATCTTGAGAGGCATGTTGGACAGTAATAACGTGCCTCATGTTTCTTACCCTCCCCCAAAACCCTACTAATATCGGTAATTGGATTAAAATGACCAATTGAATCAGGGCCTGTGGGTGGAGTGTATAGAAGCCACACCCAATGTTCTACTGATTCAATTGAAGGAGCCCGCACTGGAAATAATAAACCCCTCTTATCGGAACGATGACCCTCCTCAAATTCTGTTTCATACTGTAACACCGTGACACCAATCTTTAAATGTGCATTAACCCGCTCGAAAATATCTATTCCTTTTAGTGTCACGGGAAATTGACCATTTAAACAATTAAAATCTACTTTGGGGAACTTTGAACCCTCCCAACCATTAACTGCCATTTCATCCAACTTTTTCTTAGATGCATCTTTTTGAAGAGGTATGTATGCGGTTATTAAAAATGCATACTTGAAACACTGTAGCCTCGTATCGAGACAGATTCGTTGTACCCCCTGACACCCCTCTAAATCTGAATGATATTTTAAAACTATAGCCCTCTCCCCACCACCTCTTACAATAAAATACTTTTTAAATCTACAAATATTAACATTTAAACTTTCAATAAATAAAACCAACCGATCCACTACCCCCCTCTTTATAATAATTTTCCCACTTACTTTGAATACTATTAGCCCAATTTAGAAAACCTCCCCATAATTTGATAAATGCGGGCGAATTGCCAACATCTCTGTGTGCAAGTATTTTGAATACAGCTCGCTCGCATTTTCATTAAAAAAAAAAAATTTTTAGTGCTATTGATGCTTTTAAACTGACCCCCAACCCCCACACCCCCATTTGTTGTTCAAGAATGGCTCGAATCTTATTAGTATGTAAATGTGTAATGGCCGAGGGATCTGTTATTATATCCCCCGACACTAGAGAGTTAAAGGGGTCACAGAATTTGGCGCTGTAGACCTTTGTGTGGTGCAAGGCAGAGTTGGAAAGAAAAAAATCTGGAAGAGGGGTTATTTGTGTTGTTGCTGTATCGTTACTACTACTATTACTAGCACTAGGTATATCATTAAGCGGAATGGTGGGGGGTGACATAGAATTTTCAATAGCACCACCACCAGTCTGTTCAATTGCAATGGTTGGAGATGGCATGAAGTCCCCTAGGCCTGTTAGTATGTATTCCAGGCTGTTTGGGGATAGCTGATCGAGCCAGCCTGTATTGTCCTGTGATGGAATTTCTTTATGTGGACCCGGTTCAGATGCACTAGTAACATCCCCTAAATGATCACGCATAAATCTATCTGTCCATTCCAGGTCCTCCATCATGTCAATGTCACAAGTTAAATCGTCTAGGCTGGCCATGTCCCAAAACAATCATTAAGAAAACCCCTATACCACTCCATATTGTCTAGAACTAATGTAGGTTCATCTCTGAACTCCATTGGTGGCGCTAGAATTGGTTCAGGTCCAGTAAATGTTGATGTTTCATGACCCAATGGCGCTGCTATTTCATTAATCTATAGAAAAAAGGTTTATTTTCTATGTGAAATAACCATTATTTCATAAAGTTGAAAAATCATGTTCATTTCTAGTCGTATGTTTACCAGGATATTGAATACGTACCATTTTTCCACACCACCCACAAAAACTCAATTCCTCCTAGAATTATTTAAACTAAATACTTACCCCCGCCTCCCAGAGAAAGTTCAGAAAGATGTAATAGCCTTATTTATACTGAAGCATTTTCTAGTCGTATGTTTACCTGAATATTTAATATGTACCATTTTTCCGCACCACCACCCACAAAAAACTCAATTCCTCCTAGAATTATTTAAACTAAATACTTACCCCCACCTCCCACAGAAAGTTCAGAAAAAACATAATAGCTTATTTATATTGAAGCATTTTTCTAGTCGTATGTTTACCCGAATATTTAACACGTCCATTTTTCCACACCACCCACAAAACTCAATTCCTCCTAGAATTATTTAAACTAAATACTTACCCCCACCTCCCATAGAAAGTTCAGAAAAAACATAATAGCCTTATTTATAGTGAAGCATTTTTCTAGTCGTATGTTTACCCGAATATTTAATACGCACCATTTTTCTGCACCATCCACAAAACTTAATTCCTCCTAGGATTTTTTAAGTAAATAATCAAGTATAAGGTAGAGGTAAAATACCTACATTTACAAATTCAGACTGCACTTGTATGTCTGAAGCCCCTGGCAAAGCATGAAGGGAGGTCCCCTCACGATCTTGAGTAGACTAGACTGATGCATTATGAGAAAGCATCCATTCCCTCTTGAATTTTCTGCCAGGTTGCATAGAGGTCCGTACAGAGCTGACACTGGCATGAGAGGGTCCTGGTTGGTCCAGAGAACTTGTAAAGGATGGCCGTCCAGCTTGCATCGATGTGATATCGTTCCATCTTGGTCTCTTTTCGGGGGTGGAGTAATTGTATGAATCCACCTCCTCCTTAAAAAAGAAGAAACATTTAGTAAGGAAATAATAACCCCTCTTTTACAGATAAATTGCCCCTCTAGAGTTTATTCTGATGTTTGTAACGCTCTATGTCTTAGCGCTTTAGAAATATTTAAAAAAGATTATAAAGTAAAATTTTGGAAAATTTTGAGTTTGGGGGGAAGGGGGATTTCAAAAACATCTTGCCATAACATAAATTTGTCTTCTTAAGATGATTCTGATGTTTGTAGCGCTCTATGTCTTAGCTCTTTAGAAATATTTGAAAAAGCTTCTAAAGTAAAATTTTGGAAAAATTTTGAGTTTGGGGAGAAGGGGGATTTCAAAAACATCTTGCCATAACATAATTTATCCTCTAAAGTTAATTCTGATGTTTGTAGCGCTCTGTGTCTTAGCGCTTTAGAAATATTTTTAAAAAGTTTCTAAAGTAAAATTTTTTGAAAATTTGAGTTTGGGGGAAGGGGGATTTTAAAAACATCTTCCCCTAACATAAATTACCCCCTAAAGTTGATTCTGATGTTTGTAGCGCTCTATGTCTTAGCGCTTTAGAAATTTAAAAAGCTTCTAAAGTAAAATTTTGGAAAACTTTGAGTTTGGGGGAAGGGGGGGATTTCAAAAAATTAGTTTGCACAAAGAATTCCCCTCTCCCCTCCCCTTTACTTTCCATGCGACGAAATAGTTTGTTTTTTCACCTCGCAACGATGGTGTTAGAATTACTTCCCCGTCTTATATTTTTATAAAAAGCCTCTTAATCATCTATGAAACCCCATTTGCATTCATCAAATAGAATATATCTCCTCTAATTTGGCCGAAAAAAAAAATCTATTTTTGAATGTGTCTTGAATCACAAAGACATGTTGCATTAATCTATGCCATAAGACGTGTGTGAAGTTTCGTTCCAAAAAGACCCTTTTCTCTAATTATAAACAAATGCAGTTTTAGACCGGAAAAAGACGATACATCTTAAATACACAATTGGGAAAAGGGACATGTTGAACGAGATAACTATTTCTATAGAATTAAAATCGTAAACAAAGGAAGGGGGAGGAGGGATTTTATTTACATAATGGAAAAAAAGAGCGTACTTTGCGTTTTCTAGCGAGTATACTCATACTATTTTAGGGTTTGTATTGTTGGAGGGGAGGGGGGCCTATGCCTCTGAAATTGGAATTTACTAGTGGGATGATTTTATTTGGAAATAAATTAAGAAATTCAGTAAACTGTACTCACGTTGAAAATTGAAGTATCCATTGTTTCAAAGTCAATAATATTTAATGTACTATCTATGATACGTTAAATCATAATGAAAACTAAATCGTAAGGTATGGGCATTATATACAAAATCTCAAGGATGAATAAAAAACCAGTCCTTTTATTTATAACCAATCACCAATCAACTTACCGTATATTGAGCAACCTCTAATGTCTCTGATTGGCCTCCTAAAAAAAGGATGTTGGCTCAAAAACAGTCCGGTTGAGTTATATAATTTCGACTATGCTCCCAAAACATGTTGGACTACTTTATACCGTGCCAGCTTTAAAAAAAAAAATGTGCAAGTGAAGCCGAAGTGTAATTCCATGTGCAATTGACAACAATAAGGAAATCTTCCAAATAACATGCGTGCCCACTCTATACCGTGCCAGCTTTTTAAAATGTCTACGTCAAACGGGACATTCTTGTGCAATTCTTATCAATAACAAAAACCTTGCCAGCTTTTTAAAATGTCCATGCGTATGGTTGTTACCATGCCAGCTTTTTTTCGCAATGTCCATGTCTAACTCTAATGTCACAGGCATGGGTTTTTCATGTACAGTTCTTGTGTAATTGCATGTGCAGTTCGGATCGGCACCTAGATTACTACTAGTTACGCGTTGACCACAAATTCACTGGTCATCCTACATAAGTTCTTGGTCGATTCTACTAATCAGAACTAAATTAATTTAACAGGAGTATTTCGACTGTATTGCACAAGAAATCATGTTAAACCATACAAAGGTAATAAAACTGTTCCATTAAAAAAAAGAAGCGGAACATTTGTGCTATTTGGTCATTTTTTCTGCTGTTTCTTCTTATAGCCCGACTTTTTCATATCTCCTTTCACAGTTTTTCCGCTTTGGATGCAGAACCGTTTTCAAGGGGGTCTCCAGTTCTTTGAGACGATCCGTTTTGCACTGAGAAGCCCGTTCATGGTGGCGAAACCGAGACTATTCTAATGCTGGTTTTGTTCAGATTGACAGCTGAGAAAGTTTCCTCAACAGAAGAAGAAGCGTGCGGGAGAACAAGTAGGCTTTAAGTTAAACGCCCAAGCAGAGGAAAACGCTTTGATCCATCAGCATATTTTCATACAGTTCGTGGTAACGAACTGTAAGTAAGGAGCGACCCGGTTCAATGGTAACCCAAACTCTAAAAAACGGAATTTTGATATCAATAGATACATCAATAGAATAAGATTTTAATGCTGATTTCAAATATATAAGCTCCATCAAGTTTAGTCTTACTAATCAAATGTTACGCGCCTCAGAATATTTGGCTGATTTTCGAAAAAAGGAGAAAATACCCTCTAGAAGTTATAGAACCTTAATGAAAATCACACCATCATATTCAGCGTATAAGAGAACCCTACTGTAGAGGTTTCAAGCACCTATCTGCAAAAAATATGGAATTTTGCATTTTTTTTGCCAGAAGAAAGATCACGGATGCGTGTTTATTTGTTTTTTTGTTTGTTTTTTTTTCTTTTTTTTCTCAGGGGTGATCGTATCGACCCAGTGGTCCTAGAATTTCCTGGGAGGGCTCATTGGACCGGAAGTTAAAAGTTCTAGTGCCCTTTTTAAGTGACCAAAAAATGGAGGGAAATTAGGCCCCCTCCCACGCTCATTTTTTCCCAAAGTCGCCCGATCCAATTTTTGAGATAGCCATTTTGTTCAGCATGGTCGAAAATATGATAACTATGTATTTTAGGATGCCTTAATCCACCGAAGTCCCCGGAGGGAGGGCTGAAAGTTATGAACTTTACCCAATGTTAGCATATAGCATTGGTTATTGGGAGGTATACAGACGTTTTCAGGGGGAACTTTTTCTGGTAGGTGGAAGGGGGTGGGTCGGGGTTATATGGGAGGATCTTTCCATGAAGGAAGTTTTCATGGGAGAAGGGACTTTGCTATGAAGGGGCGCCGGATTTCCCGTCATTATTAAAGAAAAGACCAGACATTAAATAAATAAAAAAGTTTTTCAACTGAAAGTACGGAGCAACACCAAAACTTAAAACGAACAGAAAATATTACGTATATGATTGGGTTCACCCCCTAGTCAATACCTCGCTCTTTAAGCCAAAGATTTTTTAGTACTTTCATAAGAGCTATTTATTCTAATTAACGGCCTTTGTGATTAAGGGGTCATTTTTAAAGAATTGGAACAAAATTTGAACTTTAGCTTAAAGAGCAAGGAATTGACTAGGGGGCAAACCCCCTAATATACGTATTAAAAATATATGAATATAAAAGTTCGTTACGTAAGTTAATTCGTAAGTTACGTATATTTATTCCTAACAAAAAACGTTCGTAAATAAAATTAAACAAGTTTCGAGAAAGCCATTTAACCAAATAAAAGTAAAATTAATATGCAAATTTTGTTTTAATTATTCATGTACGGTGAGCCAATATCAAAACCTGCATTAATTCAAGAACGTTCAAAAATTAAATAAAAAAACAAGTTTTTTTAACTGAAAGTGAGGAACGACGTTAAAACTTAAAACAAACAGAAATTATTCCGTATATGAAAGGGGCTGTCCCCACCTCAACGCCTCGCTCTTTACGCTAAAGTTTGACTTTTCTCACAACTCTATTTTTTTAAACAATAAAAAACTTTAAAGTAAAGAGCGAGGCGTTGAGGAGGGGACAGCCCCTTTCATATACGGAATAACTTCTGTTCGTTTTAAGTTTTAAAGTCTTTCCTCACTTTCAGTTAAAAAAAACTTTTTTTATTTAATTGCCTGTAAACCCGAGTCCAAAACCTCAAAGTACCAAGCTCAGAGCAAACGGCTAATCTCTTCCACTCTTGAACGATATCCTCCAGGTCATTGTCTCTCAGTAAATTTGGAAAATGAGCCAGAAGTGGTGCCAGGTTTTGTTAATTTTACTCTACTCCCATAGTATAGCGTGGATGAAGCCTATAGAAATTTCTTACCGATGAATACCTGGAGTTGAAAAAACGCTTTCTCATCTCATCACAGAGCACGACCAAAAATTTCCTACACTCTTTTTTAAACTCAACGGCAGCAGATAGAGATACTTTTTCTTACGCAAAAAATACTTCAACTCGGCTCCCACATTCCACGTCCTTGACATCGACGTAGTCGTTGGTATCATATGAGTTTATGAGGCGAGAATCACTTTTTTTGGTATAACTAGGTAACAAAAAGCTGGATGCTATTGTCTTGTACACTTCAGAAAAAACGATTACAGACAAGATGAATCTGGGTGTCTTCTGCTTGAAATTGCTTGTTTAGGTCTTCGATATGCTTCAAAATATACACCAGGAAGGCAAAGTAAGCCTTGAAAACCGCTTACAGCAGATTTTTTTTAGTATGGCAGTGGTCTTCCCCGGCTTGTTGACCTCTTTAAGACTTTCTGCACGGAGGAATAAAGCCAAGCAATTCCACTGCTCCAAATATCGAGCTACAACGGCTTGTCTAGACAACCATCGAGTTGTTACATGTCTCAAAATCGATTTTCTTTTAACTCCATTTACTTTTGCAACTTAAAGTCTCACTGGCCCGTTTTGGGCTCTTACAAATATAGTTGTATACATTCAGACAAAAATCTTCAATTTCTTTTGGCAATTTTTTGCCGGCAGTACTAGCACGCATATGAATGGAATGGCATGAACAACCAAGTACAAATAATTTGGAGCGGTCTTCTGACAGTTTCGCCTAAACACCATCTTGCTCCCCCATTATACCGACACATTTTCTGTAGCAAATCCTATTAGGTTTGCCTTTGGAGCTTCAATTTCTTGAAAAAGTAGTTTAGTTATGGCCTGGTAAATATCTTCAGCTGTACATTGCTGAACTTCTATAAGTCACAAGATGGAATCTCTTACAAGAAAACTGTCTTCGCGGTCAACACCATTCAGATCAAGATGGCGAACAGCTATAACCAGGCTCTTTTTGTTACTAAAGTCTGTGCTTTCATCAACTATTATCGAGAATGTCTGCTTCTTGATGATTTCCCAAGATCTTCGAAACCAACTTCACCAATAACGTTGTTCACGAGATGTGAACGACGTTAAAATTTGGATTGTAACAAACAATTTTCAAATATGCCGCATTGTACCAGGACCTCTAGATTGAACCAAAAACGGAACAATTTTACTGCGTTGGCAACGCTGATAAGTACTTGTAAAACAAATTGATATATCTCAATATATAATTTCAATATCTTAATAATTTTTTAAATTAATAAATTGAAATTTAAATTAATATATCTTGTGCTAAAAAATCCATCAATAAGCATAATGCACCAATGGGTCCAGCATCAGTAGAACCCCCTTATTGACTTCCACCCCTCACCCCTGCTGCCATCTACAATGAGTCTAACTCCGTACGAACACCATATATGGGCATAGCCTCCCTAGGGGAAATGGATTTCCGAGAAATTGATTGCGTAACCTAACCTAACCTCATGAGTTCCGGAACGAACACCATATATGGACATAGACTCCCTAGGGGAAATAGACCTAATCTAGCCTGACCTAACCTAACCTAATCTAGCCTGACCTAGCCTAACCTAACCTTCCCAACTTTTACTGGCTTTATGTATAAATTTCATAGTGGCGCGCGCCACCTCAACTTTTACCGGCTTTATGTATAAATTTCATAGTGGTGTGCGCCACTTAACCTAATGTAAGTTACTAATCTTGTCTAACCTGACCTAACCTCCCAACTTTTACCGGCTTTATGTATAAATTTCATAGTGGCGCACGCCACCCCAACTTTTACCGGCTTAAATATTTCTAAAGCACTAATAGATAGAGCGCTACAAATATCAGAATCGACTTTAGAGGACAATTTATTCCATGGGAAGATGTTTTTGAAATACCCCCTCCCCCAAACTCAAAATTTCCAAAATTTTACTTTCGAAGCTTTTTTAAATATTTCTAAGGCGCTAAGACGTAGAGCGTTACAAACATCAGAACCAACTTTAGAGGACATATCCAAAAAGCTGTAAAGTAAAGCTGTGGGTGAAAAGGATGGGTACTTCAAGTTGTAAAATGGGTTTAGGAGGGGACATTAAGAAAAGAACTTGCTCTGAAATGCCTTTTGAAAAGTATTGCTTGGTGTTGAGATATCCAAAAAGCTGTAAAGTAAAGTTGTGGGTGAAAAGGATGGATGCTTCAACTTAAAAAAATTGGTTTAGAAGGGACATTAAGAAAAGAACTTGTTCTGAAATGTGTTTTGAACAGTATTGCTTGGTGTTGAGGTATCCAAAAAGCTGTAAAGTAAAGTGTTGGGTGAAAAGGATGGATGCTTCAAGTTGTAAAATTGGTTTAGAAGGAACATTAAGAAAGGAACTTGCTCTGAAATGCCTTTTGAAAAGTATTGCTTGTGTTGAGATATCAAAAAAGCTGTAAAGTAAAGTTGTGGGTGAAAAGGATGGGTACTTCAAGTTGTAAAATGGGTTTAGTAGGGACATTAAGAAAAGAACTTGCTCTGAAATGCCTTTTGAAAAGTATTTCTTGTTGTTGAGGTATCCAAAAAGCTGTAAAGTAAAGTTGTGGGTGAAAAGGATGGATGCTTCAACTTGTAAAATTGGTTTAGAAGGGACATTACGAAAAGAAGTTGCTCTGAAATGCCTTTTGAAAAGTATTGCTTGGTGTTGAGATATCCAAAAAGCTGTAAAGTAAAGTTGTGGGTGAAAAGGATGGGTACTTCAACTTTTAAAAATGGGTTTAGGAGGGACATTAAGAAAAGAAGTTGCTCTGAAATGCCTTTTGAAAAGTATTGCTTGGTGTTGAGGTATCCCAAAAGCTGTAAAGTAAAGTTGTGGGTGAAAAGGATGAGTAATTCAAGTTGTAAAATGGGTTTAGGAGGGACATTAAGAAAAGAAGTTGCTCTGAAATGCCTTTTGAAAGGTATTGCTTGGTGTTGAGGTATCCAAAAATCTGTAAAGTAATGTTGTGGGTGAAAAGGATGGATGCTTCAACTTGTAAAATGGGTTTAGGAGGGACATTAAGAAAGGAACTTGCTCTGAAATGCCTTTTGAAAGGTATTGCTTGGTGTTGAGGTATCCAAAAAGCTGTAAAGTAAAGTTGTGGGTGAAAAGGGTGGATGCTTCAACTTGTAAAATTGGTTTAGGAGGGACATTATGAAAAGAACTTGCTCTGAAATGCCTTTTAAAAGGTATTGCTTGGTGTTGAGGTATCCAAAAAGCTGTAAAGTAATGTTGTGGTGAAAAGGGTGGATGCTTCAACTTGTAAAATGGATTTAGGAGGGATATTAAGAAAAGAAATTGCTCTGAATTGCCTTTTGAAAGTATTGCTTGGGGTTGAGGTATCCAAAAAGCTGTAAAGTAAAGTTGTGGGTGAAAAGGATGGGTACTTCAAGTTGTAAGATGGGTTTAGGAGGGACATTAAGAAAGGAACTTGCTCTGAAATGCCTTTTGAAAAGTATTGCTTGGTGTTGAGGTATCCAAAAAGCTGTAAAGTAAAGTTGTGGGTGAAAAGGATGGAAGCTTCAACTTGTAAAATTGGTTTAGGAGGGACATTATGAAAAAGAACTTGCTCTGAAATGCCTTTTGAAAAGTATTGCTTGGTGTTGAGGTATCCAAAAGGCTGTAAAGTAAAGTTGTGGGTGAAAAGCATGGATGCTTCAACTTGTAAAATTGGTTTAGGAGGGACATTATGAAAAGAACTTGCTCTGAAATGCCTTTTGAAAAGTATTGCTTGGTGTTGAGGCATCCAAAAGCTGTAAAGTAAAGTTGTGGGTGAAAAGGATGGATGCTTCAACTTGTAAAATTAGTTTAGAAGGGACATTTAGAAAAGAAGTTGCTCTGAAATGCCTTTTGAAAGTATTGCTTGGTGTTGATGTATCCAAAAAGCTGTAAAGTAAAGTTGTGGGTGAAAAGGATGGGTACTTCAAATTGTAAAATGGGTTTTAGGAGGGACATTAAGAAAAGAACTTGCTCTGAAATGCCTTTTGAAAGTATTGCTTGGTGTTGAGGTGTCCTAAAAGCTGTAAAGTAAAGTTGTGGGTGAAAAGGATGGATACTTCAACTTGTAAAATGGGTTTTAGGAGGGGCATTAAGAAAAGAACTTGCTCTGAAATGTCTTTTGAAAGTATTGCTGGTGTTGATGTATCCAAAAAGCTGTAAAGTAAAGTTGTGGGTGAAAAGGATGGGTACTTCAAGTTGTAAAATGGGTTTAGGAGGGACATTAAGAAAGCAACTTCCTCTGAAATGCCTTTTGAAAGTATTGCTTGGTGTTGAGGTGTCCCAAAAAGCTATAAAGTAAAGTTGTGGGTGAAAAGGATGGATGCTTCAAGTTGTAAAATGGGTTTAGGAGGGACATTAAGAAAAGAAGTTGCTCTGAAATGCCTTTTGAAAGGTATTGTTTGGTGTTGAGGCATCCAAAAAGCTGTAAAGTAAAGTTGTGGGTGAAAAGGATGGATGCTTCAACTTGTAAAATGGGTTTAGGAGGGACATTATGAAAAAGAACTTGTTCTGAAAAAAATATATTCGAGGGGAACCAAAAGGTTTGAGGGGATGGGGCACTTCTGTGTCTCAAATGCGCAAATAAAAAAGTATTAAAAAAATGGGGGGCAAAAAAGTTGGGGGTAGAGGACCCTTTGGGGTTTGGGGTAGAGGGCCCTTTGGGATTGGGGTAGGGGGTTTGTTGGGGTAGGGGACCTCACATGACTGTTCAAATGGAACTTTTGTATTATAACGACCACAGAGTTTCACCCTCAAATCCTCTTCTAAATCATCTTCTAAAATCATCTTCTAAAATGCTTCAATCGGTTTCGCTCAAATAATCCCCTAAAATATCTAAAACGGTTTTCACCCAAATAATCCCTAAACGTAGTTTCTGTGTGTTCCATTTATTTTGGCATCCCCTGCGCTGTCACCTTTGAAATTTCTAGGAAACCCTTTCCCGCGTTAATCTCTTCATCTCTAAGATATTCTTGGTTACACTATTATGGATTTGATAGAATATTAATTTTACCCCTCAGACCTAAAGATCAATGAAGCCGTATTTAAAAATAGAATATTAATTTGTCTCTTTAGAGTCCCGTATAGTTCCTAGGAAACAAGTGATGTTATTTATAATTCCCTTTCGTGAATCAATAATTCCCCTTAGAAACAACAAATTAATTCCCCTTTCGTGAATTAATAATTCCCCTTAGAAACAACAAATTAATTCCCCTTTCTTGAATCAATAATTCCCCTTAGAAACAACAAATTAATTCCCCTTTCTTGAATCAATAACAAACTTCGCCCCGGAGACAATTCTCCTGGACGAACTCCAACAAATCAATTTCTCAGAATTCTTTCCCCTCGATTACGCAATCAATTTCTCGGAAATCCATTTCCCCTAGGGAGTCTATGCCCATATATGGAGCCCCGTCGGCATTAAACTAAATTGTAGATGGCAGCACGCAGTGTATCTCATAACTCATGATAGGTTCCTACTAGCATCTATAATTTTTTAAATGATCACAGCTTCTTTTGAAGCAGCGAAGTTGAATTAAATTTGGGAACTTCGGCAATTAAAATTGGGAACTTCATTCTCCATTACAAAATACTCGTTAGGTGAAGTTGTTCACCAAATTTCACCATATACAATTTCCTTTTTCATGTTTAACCTAAGATAAAATAATTGGCTGAAAGTTTACAAAAAAAAAACAGGATTTGACACAGTGGTGAACTTATGAAAACGCAGAGGGGGAAGGGGTACTCAAGACCAAGGGAGGGGTAATTTTTCAATGAAAATACCAATGAAGCGGCATTTTCAATGAATATACCAAAATTAAAGCATTCTTCAAAGTCTATTTGGGGAGAGAGAAAAACTACAGGGGGAAAAAGCCCCCCAGTCAGCACCCCCTAGTTTAAAGTGACTGGAAAACTGAAAATCCGAAAAGTTGAAGTGGTTAAAAAACATTAGTTTAAGGCTTGGCACAAAATTTGCGGAATTTATATTTGGATAACTTTTTTTCTTCGACCACTCGGGAATTTTCTTCAAAGACTGTCAAAACCACTTTATCTACTGTGCTAACTCAAGCACGGTAATTGACTTGACTTGAGTCTCTTGATAAAACGAATCAAGATTAGGGATATACGTATTTTTTTGAACTTAGACATGTTTAAAATTTAAACCATTTGATTAGTTAAAGTTAGATTAGTAAACTCGTTACAACAAAATAGTATATAAAAAGATTTTATGACAGAAAAAATCTGACCTTAAGGACCCCCCTAGACGGTCAATCATTTTGATCAAAAGCTTCCGTCAATCGATTGATTCAAGCATGATTCACCGTCTAGGAACTAGTGTTGGGTCATATTTTGATTATTCAATATATCGATATATCAATATTTTTACTTTCGATATTTGATGTATCCTTATCGATATTTCGAATCGAATTTATCTAGGATGAAAGTTAAAACATCATTTGATGCCTTTTTTTTGCTCTTTCATAATTCAATAATCGCTTCTTTCGCAAATCGCATCTTGATCCCTTAAGGGGCCCCAAAGGTGTTTCATCATTTTTGTAACCACACAAAGAAGTTATAACTTAACCTAACCTAACCTGCAAAATACTTGATTTTCAATTCAGACCATTTTCCTACCGTTTCAAGTTTTTCAAATGCTGTCGACAAAAATAGCGCTGAATTTTGCGATTCGAAACTTGGCCATGGACAATTCAGGGTATATTCCAATTCAGGGTATCTATTTGCACATTAGGGGGGGGGGGGTTGTAAAGTTGATGGTAAATTTTCAGTGGGCCATATAATTTAGCTAGGATAAAAGTGATGTTCTGATCTTTTTATGTTCTTTCATAATTCATATAAAATACTTTCGGGGCCCCTTTAAGGGCTCAAGATGCAATTGGCAAAAGAAGCGATTACTGAATTATGGAAGAGCATAAAAAAAAGTATCAAATGATGTTTTCACTTTCATCCTAGCTAAATTATTCTAATAAATTCATTCTAGGGCCACCTAGAAATTTACCGAAAATTCATCGGCTAGTTTAGCTTTGATAACATTAAAAATCCGAACTTTTCATTCTAACATCATTTGTTATGAACCTTTCATTCTCAGTTGGTAATAATTCACACGTATCTGAATCGGAAGCCGGAAGTAATTCTTGGAAAAAAGATGCCAGGGTAAGATTTAAGATAGGGATAAATAGAATCAATTATAGATGAAAGAATTCAAACCTGAATCTCGAAGATGTATGCTAAAAATTTGCAGAATTTTTATGTGGTGGATTTTCTGCGGGGGATACAGGGGGTTAGAGATAGGGACGGATCCAGAATTTTCTTAGGGGGGGGGCAAAATAGGTTGATCCGATAAACTTGCGTCAGGAGCAAGTTTATTTAACGCAAACTTGCGTTAATTAAGTAAATAACACCAATTTAGATTATGTTAGGGGGAGGGGGCACCCCCCGTGCCCCCTGGATCCGCCACTGCTTAGAGACCCATGTAAAATATCGGTTTCGATAATATATTTCGATATTCGATATTGATATTTGGTCCTATATATCAATATATCAATATCGATATCAAATATCGCCCAAAACTACTAGTGTTTGACGCTTGAGTCAAGCACTGATGGTGATTGATAGAAAGTTTGAATGACTCAATCAGTTGACGAGGGTGATTGACCGTCTAGACTAGTTTTGTTCTAATATTGCGTCAGTCACATGCCAACAAAGGTGGTAGATATACCGGAAGAAAGCAAAAATGTGAAGCTCGAGTTTATTTGTTTATTGCAGTTTATTACAGTTTTACCGGGATCACCCTGAGTTATGGAAAGTTAAAAGTAAAGATTATTTTAACCGAAATAAGAAAAGTGCAGCATTTAGCAGGATATTGCAGGCGGTAAAAACATCGAAACCAGATTATACAGTACCCGAACTAAAAAAGAAAATTAATCTTTTAAGAATGAGTTTCAATCGCGAATACAAAGCAATCGAGCAAAAAAAGAAGTCTGGAGAGTCAGCAGATGACATTCCACAACCTTCCCTGTGATACTATACTGACCTTGCATTCATTAGGGATCAGGTTGAAATTGCTGAAACAGAACAACAACAGAGGTAAGAATTTTACTTTCTTTTACTAGCAGTAGAAACTCGATTATTTGCTATGTGGCGTTTAACCCCCCCCCCCCCCGCGGAAAATCTCCCCTCGGAAATAACATCCCCATGCGGCTGGTTGGTCTCTAATCCCTTTACACTTAAAAAAAAAAAGTACTAGAACTCTCAATTTTCGGATCTAATGAGCACACTCCCAAATTTTTGTGATCATGATGTGGAGAAAGGGATGAGGAAGGGGCAGTCCCCCTACTATACAGAATTTATTCTGCTTATTTTGGGGTTTTAATGTTACCCTTTACTTTCATAATAACAGCGTAGACCAGAATTATTACCAGAAATTATAAGGGAGAGATATCGATTTCACAGTTTTGATGCGTTTTTTGAAAGTTTCTGTTGTATCCCCCCGCCTCCCAAAAAAGCCTTTGCTGGAAAACACCCTTTTGCTGGGTTTTGATGGAAAACCTGTCCACGGAGGAGGGAATTACCGGCATGATTTTAAGAACCATCAAATTTAAAGTGTTCTTGCAAATTGAAGTGTCCTAATAAAAAGATTTCACCCGAGTTCGTCCGCAAGAAATTTTTTCGATGGAATTTTCAGCTAGAATGGAATTGTCTAAGGGGAAATTTTCCCGGTGAGGGGGGGGGAGGACATTTTTACGTGAAAAGAACTTTCCATGGAGGAATTTTCCGTAGGGGAAAGGAATTGTTCTTGAAGGGGGAGTCGGACTTCCCAGTATTATTTAAAAATGATCATAAATTGAATTAAAAAAAGTTTTTTCAACTGAAAGTAAGGAGCAACATCAACACTTAAAACGAACAGAAATTATTACGTATATAAGAAGAGTTAGCCCCCTCCTCAAGATCTTTCTCCTTACGTTAAAGTTTTGACTTTTTCTCCCAATTCCTTAAGAATGATTTTCTGGAACACAATGGCCGTTTAGTTCAAATGATAGATAAGCTTTTTTTAAGTCCATGCAAACCTTCGCTACAATCCGTACACAACTTGTAGAATTTGATGTAGCTTCCATCCGTGAAAACTTAAACAACAAGAACTTGCTGGTTCCCAAAGCCATTTATCCTTCTTGCTACTTTTCCATTCCTTCCTAAGGCATCCGCTTCGGAAGTTATACAATTAAAATCCCCCAACATTATCAAATTTTCTTCACAAAGGAACCTTGGCAATTTTTCACGAATGGCACCCTCCCAATGTGTGAAGTTACCCGTTCCTGACGGTAGGTGGACGTTTACTATCACCAATCTTAAATTATTAAATTTTAATATTAAAAAATTGTTAAATTAGTTTCGGAAAATGTCCACCATTAACCAGCGTTGCAAGATAATGACCTTTTAATCACAAAGGCCGCTAATTAGAACAAATAGTTCTTATGAAAGTACTAAAAAAAAATTAGCGAAAAGATCGAGATATTGACTAGGGGGTGAACCCAATCATATACGTAATAGTTTCTGTTCGTTTTTAGTTTTGATTTTGCTCCTTACTTTCAGTACTCTTTTTTATTTTTTTGTTCGTGAAACTTGTTGCATGTTGATTTACTTGTGGATTACTAAAGTTTTTTTTTTCGTGAAACTGGTTGCATGTTGCTTTTTTCTCTTCGTGAAGATTGTACATTTGTGTGTGTGTGTTTGTGTGTGTGTGTTTGTGTTTGTGTGTTTGTGTTTGTGTGTGTTTGTGTGTTTGTGTGTGTGTTTGTGTGTGTGTTTGTGTGTTTGTGTTTGTGTGTGTGTGTGTTTGTATGTGTGTTTTGTGTGTGTGTGTGTTTGCTTTTGTGTGTTTGTGTGTGTGTGTTTGTGTGTGTGTTTGTGTGTGTGTGTGTGTGTGTGTGTGTGTGTGTGTGTGTGTGTGTGTGTGTGTGTGTGTGTGTGTGTGTGTGTGTGTGTGTGTGTGTGTGTGTGTGTGTGTGTGTGTGTGTGTGTGTGTGTGTGTGTGTGTTGTGTGTTTGTGTGTGTGTGTTTGTGTGTGTGTGTTTGTGTGTGTGTGTTTGTGTATGTGTGTGTTCGTGTGTATGTGTGTGTTTGTGTGTATGTGTTTGTGTGTGTGTGTGTGCTTGTGTGTTTGTGTGTGTGTGTGTTTTGTGTGTGTGTTCTTTTGTGTGTGTGTGTTTGTTTTGTGTGTGTTTGTGTGTGTGTCTTTGTGTGTGTGTGTTTGTGTGTGTGTGTGTGTGTGTGTTTGTGTGTTTGTGTTTGTGTGTGACATTCTGAAGATGTTGCATTTTAGATTTTTTTTTCGTTGAAATGTAAGAGTCGGTATATTTCAGTAGTGTTTTTGTCGTGGTTTACCTTGTCACTGTTACATTCTCTTGATGTTTCAAAGTTCATTTTTGATTTTTTTTTTTTTTTTTTTTTGAAGCGTAAGAGTTGGATTATTTTAGTCGTATGTTTGTGTTTTGTGTGTTTGTGTGTGTGTGTGTTTGTGTGTGTGTTTGTGTGTGTGTGTGTTTGTTTGTGTGTGTTTGTCTTTGTGTGTTTGTGTTTGTGTGTGTGTGTGTGTGTTTGTGTGTGTGTTTGTGTGTTTGTGTGTTGTGTGTGTGTGTGTGTGTTTTGCCTGTGTGTTTGTGTGTGTGTGTGTTTGTTTTTGTGTGTTTCTGTGTTTGTGTGTGTGTTTATGTGTTTAGGTGTTTGTGTGTGTGTGTTTGTGTGTGTGTGTTTGTGTTTGTGTGTTTGTGTTTGTGTGTGTGTGTGTGTGTGTTTGTGTGTTTGTGTGTGTGTGTGTGTGTGTGTGTGTGTGTGTGTGTGTGTGTGTGTGTGTGTGTGTGTGTGTGTGTGTGTGTGTGTGTGTGTGTGTGTGTGTTTGTTGTGTGTGTGTGTGTGTGTTTGTGTGTTTGTTTGTGTGTGTTTTGTGTGTGTGTGTGTGTTTGTGTGTGTTTGTTTATGTGTTTGTGTATGTGTGTGTTTGTGTGTGTGTGTGTTTGTGTATGTGTGTCTGTGTTTGTGTGTTTGTTTTTTTGTGTGTGACATTCTGAAGATGTTTCATTTTATATTTTTTTTTCGTTGAAATGTAAGAGTTGGAATATTTCAGTAGTGTTTTGTCGTGGTTTACCTTGTCACTGTTACATTTTGAAAATGTTTCAAAGTTCCTTTTGGACTTTTTTTTTCGTTGAAATGTAAGAGTTGGAATATTTCAGTAGTATTTTGTCATGGTTTACCATGTCACTGTTACATTCTGAAGATAATTCAAAATTCATTTTGGATTTTTTTCTTTGAAATGCAAGAGTTGGAATATTTCAATAGTGTTTTGTCATGGTTTACCTTGTTTCTGTTTCATTCTTAAGATGTTTCAAAGTTCATTTTGGATGTTTTTCATTGAAATGTAAGAGTTGGAATATTTCAGTAGTGTTCTGGCATGGTTTACCTTGTCACTGTTAAACTCTCTTGATGTTTCAAAGTTCATTTTGTTTTTTTTTTTATCGTTGAAATGTAAGAGTTGGAATATTTCAGTAGTGTTTTGTCGTGGTTTACCATATCACTGTTACATTCTGAAGATATTTCAAAATTCATT
>CM051267.1:7155254-7182754 GCA_027921565.1 Artemia sinica | reverse complement strand
ACTCTAAGAGTTGGAATATTTCAGTAGTATTTTGTCATGGTTTACCATGTCACTGTTACATTCTGAAGATATTTCAAAATTCATTTTGGATTTTTTTCGTTGAAATACAAGAGTTGGAATATTTCAATAGTGTTTTGTCATGGTTTACCTTGTTTCTGTTTCATTCTTAAGATGTTTCAAAGTTCATTTTGGATGTTTTTCATTGAAATGTAAGAGTTTGAATATTTCAGTAGTGTTCTGTCATGGTTTACCTTGTCACTGTTAAACTCTCTTGATGTTTCAAAGTTACTTTTGGATTTTTTTTTCATTGAAATATAAGAGTTGGAATCTTTCAGTAGTGTTTTGTCATGGTTTACCTTGTCACTGTTACATTCTCTTTATGTTTCAAAGTTCATTTTGGATTTTATTTTTCGTTGAAATGTGTGTGTGTGTGTGTTTGTGTGTTTGTGTTTGTGTGTTTGTGTTTGTTTGTGTGTGTATTTGTGATTGTCTGTTTGTGTGTGTATGTTTATGTGTTTGTGTGTGTTTGTTTGTGTGTGTTTATGTGTGTATGTTTGTGTGTGTGTGTATTTGTGTGTGTGTATGTTTGTGTGTGTGTGTGTTTTGTGTGTGTGTGTGGTTTGTGTGTGTGTGTGTGTTTGTGTGTGTGTGTTTGTGTGTGTGTGTGTTTGTGGGTGTGTGTTTGTGTTTGTGTGTGTGTGTGTGTTTGTGTGTGTTTGTGTGTGTGTGTTTGTGTGTGTTTGTGTGTGTGTGTGTTTGTGGGCGTATGTTTGTGTTTGTGTGTGTGTGTGTGTGTGATTGTGTGTGTGTCTGTGTTTGTGTATGCGTGTTTGTTTTTTGTGTGTTTGTGTGTGTGTTTGTGTGTTTGTGTGTGTGTGTTTGTGTGTGTGTGTGTTGCGTTTGTGTGTGTATGTGTGTTTGTGTGTGTGTGTTTGTGTGTGTGTCTGTGTTTGTGTGTGTGTGTTTGTATTTGTGTGTGTGTGTTTGTGTGTGACATTCTGAAGATGTTTCAAAGTTCATTTTAGATTTTTTTTTTCGTTGAAATGTAAGAGTTGGAATATTTCAGTAGTGTTTTGTCGTGGTTTACCTTGTCACCATTACATTCTCTTGATATTTCAAAGTTCATTTTGGGTCTTTTTCTTGAAAATGCAAGAGTTTGATTATTTCAGTAGTGTTTTGTCGTGGTTTTACCTTGTCACTGTTACATTCTCTTGATGCTTCAAAGTTCATTTTGGATTTCTTTCGTTGAAATGTAAGAGTTTGAATATTTCAGTAGTGTTTTGTCGTGGTTTACCTTGGCACTGCTACATTCTGAAGATGCTTCAAAGTTCATTTTGTTTTTTTCTCTTCGTGAAACATTTAAACTGATTTTTTTCCTCATGAAACTGTTAGCAAACTAGCGCACAAAAAAAATATTCTGTTCTACTTGATCAAAAAAAATAAATAAATAAATAAAAAAAAAGTTGAATAATTTTGAAGTCCAAAAAAAAATTAGTTAAAAAAAAGTGCTACTACAAACAATATTTTTCTAATAGTAAAAGTCACGACTAACATTTCTATATCATTCTCATTTTGAATTTGGAAAATATTAAATGTGATTTTTTTGTTGTAAGTGTTACATGTCATTCTAAGAGATGTAAAAAAAAGTTGAAAAAATATATCATGTTAAGAAAAAAAAAGAAAAAAAAGTTGGGGGGGGGGTGGAGGGAGGGAGGAGAGGGGGTTGAGGGAGGGGGAGGGAGGAGTTAGGGGCAGGAGTTGGGGGTGGGAGGGGCAAAAAGTTGGAGGTGGAGGGGCAAAAAGTGGGGGGAGGGGGTTCTTGGGTTTGGGGTAGGGGACCTCTTTCACCAATATTCCTTTTGTTAGAATGCATCATTGTATTTCAAATGCCAATTTTGAACTGAGAAAATAACTCATCGACAAAGTTTTTATACCCGTGTTCACGGTTAAACATAAAACAACCACACCCTAACAAATTAATTAACAAACAGAATTTCATAACTTCATACCAGGAAACGAATCACCATACCATGAAAACACTCACGACTTTTATGCTTGTATGGCGGGAGAGTACTGACCGCTTGAAACTGTTATAGCTATATGGGGAGACATTCTGCTCGGAGATATTAAAGCTATATGGGGAGACACTCTGCTCGGAGATATTAAAGCTATATGGGGAGACACTCTGCTCGGAGATATTAAAGCTATATGGGGAGACACTCTGCTCGGAGATATTAAAGCTATATGGGGAGACACTCTGCTCGGAGATATTGAAGCTATATGGGGAGACACTCTGCTCGGAGATATTAAAGCTATATGGGGAGACATCCCGCTTGTATATATTAATATAACACTACTCACGATCTCTTTTTCTACTTAAAAAGTTTGTTATCTGCGGTCGAGTTATTAAAAACCTTGGTTACCCCTGTAGCATTGATGCCTTAATGGGCTAATGCTACTGGTTAATGCTAAGGCTAATGCTACATAGCCCATTAATGGCTTAATGGGCTAATGGGCTAAGGCTATGGGATGATAATGGGCTGATAATTTCTGAATAATTACGGATTAATGTCATATTTTATAGCTACTTTCATGATGAGTGGCTCAAAATCTCGTGTTTAGAGTTTTCCCAGGGCATTTTGACTCCTTTTACGGAAAAATTGATAATGGTTACCACTCCGAAATCAGCGTCAAATGGCAATTTTTTTTTCAACACAGTTTTATTCAAAGTGCATTTTTGGTTTTATAACTTTCGGTTGTTGTGGGCCGCGGTTTGCTCTTTACTAGGTAACTTCTCTGTCCGCAACTGCTCCTCCTGCCAGCATTGTTAACAAGATTATAAATCAGGTCGTAGCGGAAGATATATAAGTAAAAGAAGAATTTTATTGCGAAGAATTTTCTTTTGCATTTCCTATTAGTAAAACGCTAAATTATGAGTTACTTGTTCAGGTTATTTCCTTTCCCTAATAAAGCAAAAGTGACTATTAGTGATGACGGGGAAGGATTATCTTTCATAGAAGGTGGCAGCCCTTTTCATTTATGGGATATATAAAAACCATATTTACGTGAAAAAACTAATAAAAAAAATGAGCAAAAACTTAATAAAAATAAATAAGATTTTTTTTTTTCAAGTCAATAGCACACAGCAGCTATGAGTTAGCAAAGAGCGACGTATCTCCCAGGCAATTTTTCTCATTTTTCCCACAAACCTCACCTAGAAGCAGCAATGGTCGTAGAAAACTTGACAGAGGACTCGTAATGATCGAATATTAGAATTTTAAGGGCAATACTCGAGGGATGACAGTGAAATAGCATTGCCCATAATGCCTTTTTTGCCCTTGGACTTCTGCGCTACTACTGATACCAAATCTAAATTCTGGTTTAGCCAAATCACTTAAAGAAGTTAAAATATATATAAATTTATTGTAAAAAGTTATGTATGTTGTATCTTGTTATACCATGATCATCCAGAGATTTTCAATCTCAATTTAAAAACCATCTAAATCCCAGTTGCGGTCTGATGAGCGCAAAAAAGAGCTCTGATCCTGTGAAAAAAATTGGCTAATCCCTGATTCGATACAACGACAAGCTAATTGCTTACTCAGTACAAAATCAAGCTGAATTTTGACTCAGAGCAAAAACAAGCGAAGTCCTGATTCTGTGAAAAAACGAGCTATGTGCAATTTCTATCCAGACAACATAGATTTCTCCGACTAAAAATATCGTTTATCAGCAACAATCAAATATTGTTGGCTAAAGTGTCACCGGACGTAGACTTTTTTCGATCAGTTCAGACCAAAACGATGCAAAAAAAATGGGCAATCTTTTAAACACAGACATCCGCAAGAGGGTGGAGCAAATGCCCGCCATATCTCTGTGGAAGCCCATTATAAACTGCATTTTATGGAACGAAGCGCCATCCTTTTTTTTTTTTTTTAGGTTTCTCGAAATTATTTGTCCATATTTAAATTTCCGTCATATTAATGGGTCTGGTGGGATTAGTTTTCATGTGCAGTAAGACTTTCACGTTTAAACAAAAGAGATTTAGCTTCTTTATTTGGTGATTGAAGTCAAAGAACAGCTTATAATAAAAAGTAAGCGTAGAAACTCATACAGGAATAATGCTAGCAAAAATGCATATTTGTTGAAAAGCAACAAACATTTCTCTTGTTACAGGTCTTTTGGATGTTACTATGCTACGACACCCGTTGCCCTCCCCTTGTGAAACAATGTTTATGTAAAAACTAACGTAATAGAAGCTCGATATGGGGCTGTACATCTAAACATGACGCACCCTGAAATCACCAGATCATAACCGCTAAGTCAACAAAGAAAGATATTTTCCCCCTCCCCAGAATAGACCAAAATTCTAGCTAAGGCTCGTAACACAGTTATGGCGATAAACAGTCCAAATAGGCTCATTTATTGCCTTAATTGCACACCTGGCAGTTTCGCAATGTTGAAAATTAAAACTAGCCCTTACTTATGCAAAGTCACCATAAATTTCTCTCCGGAAGCAATAATGAGCCCCAAAGTCCTCCTGTTGTCGCACTTGAAAGTAAGGTAATTGGCGTCATGTTTTAAGATCAAACTAAACCAGGTTTTTTTTTTTTTTATTTTATCCTTACGCACTTGGCAACATCCATTAAGGAAAGTAAAAAACCCCTTGTATTAAGTGGCCATCACCCTTAAAAGCTTGTAGCAGCAGTAGTAGTTCTTCCCCCACACACTCTTTGATCATATGCTCAGGAATAGCAACCAGCCCAAATTGTTTGGAATAGTTTAAGTTTAAGAAGATTTTTTTACTGTATACTTTCTGAACATAAACTGTATTTATACTAAACAAAATAATCGCTTCAGGGCCAAAGCAAGTTACCGGTCCATTGACTTAAAAAGTTCACTAACTTTTGATGGATTGGTAACTTGCTTTGACCCTGAAGTGATTATTTTGTTTAGTATAAATACAGTTTCTTTTAATTTTTATATGTTAGTAACTCTACTGATGATGATGACCGACTGTGTCATCGAAATATTTAGAGCCTTTGTTTTATATTTTTTGTTTCACTGTCTAATAAAAGGACCTATTCCTATTTGGAACTCTTATTGATTTCGTCATATAAAAGGCAGCGTGGTCACGGAAAAAAAAAAATTATTTATTGCTCATAATTTCATTGACATATCTAAGCGTGTTCTGTGCTACTCATTACAATAATTATTTACTTTGTTGACCATTAGACTGATATATTTAGGAAAATTCCAATGGTGGAACTAGGATTTTTGTTTGGGGGGGGGGGGGGGTACAAAAAGCTTCAAAAAACGCATCAAAAATGTGTTATATGCATACTTGGCCTGTAGAAAGTACTCAATTTAGTTTTATTCTTTTACCCTGAAATTTAGGATTTTTAAAAAAGGGGTTTTTATTTAGTTGAATTGATTGATTCTTGAAAATAGGTTTTGGACCAAATGTGTTATAATTTTTGTTGGTCCACATACCCTCTAGCCAAAGGTGTATCCACGATTTTTCTTCGAGTGGCAGGGTACAAAAAAAAAAAAAACTTAAAAACACATCAAATATTTTTTTATGTGGCTTTTGTTAAGTTTTTTACAGTACAGGTGCATTATATGGACACTTCTAAAAAAGTCAAGTTTGGTTAATGCTAATGAAATAAAATAGGATGAATATATAATAGTTTATAAACAAATTTGGGCTATATATTTGCACATTAGGGGGTGGGGGTAAAGCATAGCATATTTTAAATACGTAACCTAACCTAGGTACCTTTTACCTCCTTAAACCCCAAAAAACAATCGTTTAAATATTGTAAATCATTGAGAAACCACGGCTTTGCAGTCAATTATGTAAAGCGGTCCCTTGAGAATAGCCTGTTTTACGGGTTTTTCGTGTGACTGGTTTTCTTGTACAATATATAAAAGTGTCCATATAACGCACCAGTACCGTTTTTACGAGTTGGACTTTTTTTTTTTTGGGGGGGGGGTTCAAATCCGAAAATCCCCTCCAGCCTAGATATGGTCCTACCCTTAGCCCCCCTTTTACAGACGTTACTCGCTTTACGCAACAGACTTGTCCGAGAAACAAAGGGGGATGAGTATCAAGTCAACATAGACTTTTCATTGCCTTCATTCAAACAGTGTTCTGTAAATAAAAGGGGCATAATTTGTTTATGCATAACTGAAAAGGTCAAAATCACAGCTTTGATATTTTCCAGTCTGTTTTAGACCGGAAGACATGCAAGAATAAACATATTGAGTACTTTTGACTCAGACTGATAACCTCGAAGGCCCCAACTTGGACGGGGAATATTAGATTTCAACCCATGCCGACATAAGAGACTTTTGTTTTGATGCAAAGGCTGTGGAATTTCAACCCTTCTCGGTTAGTACAACCCTCCAAGTGTTAACGCTGTAAGCAAGCTAACAACAATAATATAGTAAAATTGAGGATTTTTGATAGTCAGGTATAATTCCCAGGCACAAAAAGGTCGTTAAGCAGCCTATAAGTTCGACTAATTCAGTTATTAATGAATGGCTCCAGGTACTTTAGGTAGGCAAGATATCTTTGGCTGTAAATTTTGCTCAATTGGCTTTTTCCGATTGTAAAAGAAAACCAAATCGACAAGATTTATGACACTGATTTATTTATGAGCAAGTGAAAAAATTAGGAGAGTAATTCTCGTTAAGAACCTATTCACGGGTTGGCTTCGCTCCAATGTCGAGTCCTTGGTCCTTGTTCAAGATTATTCACACCCTGGGTTGCCCTTAAACATTAAAACCGAATGACAATGAATTAATCGATGTTCTGATTGTTGGTTAAGGATTCTTACGATTGCTGAAACAGTAAGTTCATAAAGAATGTTCACAGCAACTTTAGCATCACAATTATAGCATGCAATAAGTGTGCACCTAGATGGGGCCCAAAAATTCTCACATTTCAACAAAATGAAGCTCATAAAAAACCTTTGCCACAACTCTGATTGTCAATGAAGATGAACCGAACTGGTCGTTGGAGACGAGTGCCTCGCATTCGTCCATCTCCTCAGTCAAAGGTCTTCAGTCAAATGTCCATCAAGGCAAAGGGCCATCTCCTCAGTCCTCTTATGCCTGACCAGTCCTCTGATCGACAGGTGACTGGAAATTGCAGTCCTAAGCCAGCAGAGTGTGCTTTGATTATGGAATATGTTTACCATAGCTATCTTCAGCCTAATACAGCTTCTATTGCTATCATTGGGTAAACTATAGCTATCATTGTCACCACTTCTTCAGCCTCAGTTCGACTTCTTCAAAGGTCATATCAAGTACGCCATTTCTTATTATTTTCTGTATTTTCTTAGTTGAAGCATAATTTTTTTGGATTTGAATATTACATTATTTTTTCTTGCGGCTCGAATGTTGTTAACAGCAGTAAAGCTTCAATTTCTTTGCTGAATAGTTTAGCTGTTTATTCATTTATAAAGTTAGCCTTGCAGCAGAGATTTCCCACGCCGTCTGGCGCTTCCCACGCCGTCTTTAGACTTAGATTTCCCACGCCGTCTGGCGCATAAGGTGACAATGGTGCCTCTCCACGATGACCTCTCGAATCTTCCAACCCAAAGGTTGAAAATACGAACAGTTCAGCATCCTTCTCTATACATAGTACTACTGTAGCTTTTCGTCATCCACGCCTTCTGATTCCTGGACCCCGCACCGTACATCGTAAGCTGGTGACCTTTACCCATCGCACCATTCAACCCCGGTATTGCCATCAACTGCTTGCTATTTTATCGATCATGAGCGACAGGAATTTCTTTCTGGTGGGGGGCTGGGCGATTTTAATAACAAATTTTCTGATAATTTGAATAAAAAGGGCCCAAAAATCCGGGAAAAGTTAGGATTTCTTGGAACCTGGCCCCAAGGTCCCCCTGAGAAACGTCCAAGCACGGTAAATTGAACAAAAAAAGAAAATATGCTTAAAGATAGAAATAGGGGAGTGAGTGAGGGAAAGGGAAGAAAAGAAAGCAAAAAATAGAAAGAGAGAAAGAGAAAGATTGTACAATCTGACGAAATAGTGGCAAATATATTCTAAAATCTTACTTCAAAGCATACTTTGAATATTAGATAGTCTTTTCAAAACTAGAGCCATACCACTTTTGAAAGTTGTTCATTTAAATGAAGTCCTATTTATAGAAATATTCTTTATATAATTTGAAATATATATGAAGTTGTACATACATAAAAATAATAGTATGAGAACTTTTTATGCCTATGAATTCTTACACATAAATTACTAGATTTTCTCTGTACATTTATTTCTTGCCAAAAACAAAGTTTATTTTTAAATTAATGTTACCATAACAGTCAACCACAGCCGCGTAAGGACGTAGATAACAGGTTATCAAGCGTATCGCATACGTTTATACGAAAGCCACTCACCTCAAAAAGCCAACTTAGTTTTGAAGGCGGAAAAATCGTTTCGGACGATTATAAATTTTTTTTATCATATTAGAATGTTTGGTGCTTGTGTATTATATAGTACACACTCGAGAATTTGGATCTACAGATCAGAAAATAACCGGTTTTATGCTTTTTGAACACCCCCTACCATAATTTTTTGTTGTATTTTTCATAATTTTATTACTAAAATGTTGTATTTTCATCATATTTTTTTGTATATTTCATTAGGGTTAACCTAACTTCACTTCTCGAGTGTGTACCATAGAATACACCAATACCGAATATTTTAATTATGCCCGTCACTAAAACTAAAAACGGAACATTTATGAGGAAGGCTAAAATTTAGGAGGAAGACTTATATTCGTCAAAACTTCCAAAAAATTGGAATGAAGGAAAACATAAGAAGATAGGGAGGAGCTCACTTTCTTAAACTTATGTCTCCCCACGCCGGCTAGCACATAAGTCGACAATGATGCCTCTCCACGGCTGCGGACCAAAGATCGTCCATTGATTATCTATACGGTGTAGCATTCTTCTCCAGACATTGATCTAGCGTATCTTTTATCGCTAACACCATCTGACACCGGGGGGGGGGGGGGGGGGGGGGGGGGGGGGGGGGGGGGGGCGATCACCGCCTGAGAGTCAAACTTCACCCACGCACACCATGTAACCCAAGTGGTGCGACTGAAAAAATTGCAGTAGAAAAGGAGAAAAAAAAACCGTATTAGTATGAATGCTTCGGGAGCCGGAGCTTGAAAAGGACCTTTCGCAGATGAGCTTCTACCTTGTAACAAAAATCTAACATAGCCATCATTGGATATGGTTATCATTGAAATCGACAAGGCCCCACTCTTAGCAGCAGAACAGTTAATCTAGAAAAATAGAGTTGCGCCACTTTCTACGCCACCCCCAACGCGACAGGAGCCTTAAGTCAGATCAAATAAGTCATGTATATGCTAAAACGATATTTTTTGTATAACTGATAAGGTTATTTTTCCACAGTCCTCTATCATGAATATCTTGTAAATATACTTTCTTCTCACCCGAAAAATATGCTTGACATGTTCATTTTTGTTTACTTAAAGTCAGTTTTCTTTTAAAAACTGAACCATAAATTGAAAATAAAAAGCATGTAATTAATCTCTGTCAAGTTTTCACCTTTTGCAATAAATTTGATCTAGAATCCAAAGGCTTTTTTTTAAAGAATGTTTTTAAAAGAGGAATGAAGGAGACATGTTATATTAGGCTATGCTTAAAAAACAAAAATCTACAACTTGAAATTATTGTTCTTTCTAGTAATGGGTTAGACACTTATAAAATATTAAAGTTTTGTGGGCTAATGAATCTTTTATATCAGGTAAGTGTCATAATATGAATGATTTACAGCTTAAAACTGTGAACATGGATTTTTAGAAAGGGACTTGAAAATATAATGACTCATCTAGTATGATATTTAGTCGGTTTAAAGAAGCTATGAATAGAGAGTAAATATTTTTAACCGACTTATGTTAGAAACAACATATGTTAGAAATTATTCTTAACCATACATAAGCTAGTGCCATATATAAAACTAGCTAGTTATGTGTATGCCAATTACATAAGAAACCATTGTGATTCTTTGGAGGGGGAGTTATCCAAGAAACTAAGACTGAGAAAACCCTTTTTCTGTTCCATTTTGAAGAAAAAGTTTTTCTTCACAAATTTGAATAAATTTTGCAAATAAAGGACTTACTGGGTAATTGTACCTTATTCAACTTCCATATTTGTTTTGATTTTAACTATTATATATATTATAGTAAGATGAATAAACCGCTGATTTTTGTCGAAAAACTTAGGATGTTAGTCAAAACCCGTTGGATGACGAAATGTTGGATAGTTTTACTTGAAGTGTCAATAAAGGGGGAGGGCATTTGCACCCCAAGATTTTTGCTCCTCACTCTTGCTTTTGAAAAATTTCAGTTTTGGGGTATTTTCATTTCAAAATGTCTTTTTGAGTATTTTCAATAGAAACATTAAAAAAAAAAACAATAAATCTACCTGCCCACGGATATTGAAGATTAGTTATATCCCCTCCCCTGAGTTTCCTAGATTTTCGTACATTGACGGCACTGAGTTTTATGTTAGGTAATTGAAACTTTCCAGAATAAATATACTGCCCGAATTAGGTCTAGCCTGATATAGCCCAGCCTAAACCAAAGAACCCACTTTGTGTGTTTATCTTAAATAAGTAAAATTTTATTTTATAATTTTAACTTAAACTATCAAAATTTATGCTTTTATTGAACGTCATGAAATTTGTTCATTTTGTGGATTTGGTCAAAAATTCCGTATTTGATAGAAATGACGGATCTGATCATATTACTGCAACCTTTAAAGAGAGGAAAGAAGTCCAGCTCTGATTAAATGGTGTTAATGGGTGAATGTGAATCCAAAGTAAATGCGAACCAGCCCCCTCCTGGAAACGTTAAACCAGGAAGACAAACGAAGAACCTGCGAAAAAATTCAAGGAGGACCTGGAATCGTGGGAGGATTCAAGAGACACGGTCGGAGATGGGACAAAGACTGGCTGAAGATCGCCGGAGAAGCTGCAGCCGACAGGTCCAGGTGGTCGTCGGAAGTCATTCCAAGATCCTTTGGTGCCGGGCAGAACAGTTCATCGTCTTGTTCCCGCCGAAAGTAAGTAAAAGTAATCCAAAGTAAAAATAAAATTTTTCAATAATAAACTCCCGGAAAGCTAGTTTTTTTTTCAAGGAGAGGGCAGGGCAGAAATCCCAAAATGACGAAAAAACTACACCGAACAACTATAAGCGTCAAAAATGGATTAGGGGTTCATCTAGTGTGAAATCTTATGCCAACAATATCTACTGAGCCCAAATTCACCATGTAAAGTCTTTGAAAATTTCACTTTTATTATTCTACGTTGCACACGGGTATTTTCAAACATTCCAACAACTGATGAAGAGAGGTAGATTTGGCAGTAAATTTGTTTTCAATTGGCAACTATCTAGAGGAAACTATCCATTCGTAAGTGTTTTTTTCTTCTTTGCCCAATGACAACCTTGGATTCTAGTCCTTCTATAATATTTCCTACATGACTAAGAAATTTGTATCGTATGTCCCCAATAGTTAATCCTGGTCAAACAAAAGAAAATAATTCATTTTGAAAACATTTAATTTTCATTTCTATTTCATTTTTGATTCACAAATACTGGAAATTTATGATTTGTTAACATTTTTGTAAAATATTGAATTATGGTTTAATTTTAAAAAATAACATTCAATTTTATTTCGATTTCTCTTGAGTGAACTTCTGATCAATATCTGGTTTTCAACTTTTTTCTGCCACCTTTACTAGCTTTAGGTAACCTGGGACAACAGGTTTGATTTTGCATTTTAGTTTTTTTATTTTGATATAATTAACTGATCTCGAAAGTGCATGTCTTTATGCTGACTCGTCATGTCGAATATGCTTTCTATATCAGCATCGGCCTTATTGGCTTACAATCTGAATTCCCAATTTAGATGCTTGGAGTAGCTTGGAGATACTTGAAGAGAGATTACTCTTGACAATTCAAATTTCAGCAATCAAAATGTCGAAGAACCCCGGTATTCTGACTAAGTTTTTGAATTGTGAAAATGAATAACGTCAATTCACGAAAATATAGGGGGAGGCGGGGCAAAGACTTTTTTTTCGTTTTTCTGATGATGAAAATTCAAAAATATAAATTATTTTCGAATTCTAGGGGAGGGGTTTTTTTTTTTTTTTATCTTTTAGTGAAGATACAAAAAAAATCGCACTCTTCAAAATACGGTGCCCCCTCCCCAATTGGCGCCAGTGGTGAAAAGGGATTCAAATTGGACGGAGGTTCAGCCTGAATTCAGACGTAATATAGACACACATTTTGGGTTACAAAAAAAACTTTAAATACGGGGCCCCTCTAGATAAGGGCTTGTTCGGATGATAAAGCAAAATTCAATTCCACAATTGGATTGCCAAGGCAGATCAAATTTTAGTGGTTCATATTCAATTCGACTGTCAGATTTCAAGTAAACAGGTTTTCTTGAATTAAAATCAAGTGGCCATTTTGATCTCAAATACTTTTCTAATCCTTTCAATGTGGAAGTTAGGCCTATAATATTACTATTAGGTTGCTTGCGCCATTCAAGAGAGGTTTATCATCTAAAATATTTAAATTCATTCCATGTGACTTTATTCATAGCAGAATACCCATTGGGGGAGCTGGTGTAATTAATGCCCGAACAACTATAGAAATTGTAATGATTTGAATTTGAGCCGTATTTGGTCCAAATTATAGTGGCTCTTTGTTCCTCACTCCTACCCTAATAACATCTTTCCTAATCCCCCCCCCCTCTAAGACACACAAAAAGAAAATACAAACCGATAAATTTTATTTATTGCTCATTTTTTCATCGAGGAGTAAATTGGACATCACTTCGAAGTTTAAATTACCAGCAGAAAGTAAGATTTATAATATAGGATATTTATAAACAATAAAAGATTTCCTGTTATTCCATTTAACCTTAGAACAACTTGTAAATTTGTTTCAGTTGACTGTTTTTGGTGGAATGCAGTCGTAAAGTATTCAGCTGAAGTACCAAGGACATCAAAATAAAACATTTTTCCTCCCTAGAACCATTTCAGGCATTTTCCAAGGCCGTGTCTATGGGCAGAGGCTTAAGGGTCCCCCCCCCCCCCTCTAAATTTTTGTCCTACTCGTAAAAATATAACAAAACTGCATATTAGACAAATTTTTGCTACGTTTTTTAAACTCCTCCCCCCAGAGAAATCTTAGCTACGGCCTTGATATAATCATGCCTGAAAACTGCGATTTCCCAATATTTTGGTTTTGTTTATTTCAAAATTGAAAGTTTCTAGGGTAATAGCACATTTTCGTCAGTCTCGCCACGTTTCAACCAAAATAAGCAAGCAAAACTAGTTAATAAAACTTAACAACGCTGTTCGTCTGTAGAAATTCATTACTTGCGTAAAAATTCATGTAGACATTAGCTAACACACCTTCAAGGAAAGCTACTCCTTTAAAAGTTATAGAACTTTAATGAAAATCTCACCATCATATTCAGCGTATCAGAGAACCATACTGTAGAGGTTTCAAGCTCCTGTCTACAAAAATGTGGAATTTTCCATTTTTTGCCAGAAGAAAGATCACGGATGCGTGTTTTTTATTTTTTTTTTTTTGTTCTTGTCCCCAGGGGTAATCGTATTGACCCAGTGGTCCTAGAATATCGTAGGAGGGCTCTCATTGGAAACGGAAATTAAAAGTGCTAGTGTCCTTTTTAGTGACCAAAAAAATGGAGGACAAACTAGGCCCCCTCCCACGCTCATTTTTTTTACCAAAGTCACCCAATTAAAATTTTGAGGTAGCCATTTTGTTCAGCATAGTCGAAAATCTAATAATATGTCTTTTAGGATGACTTAATCCCCCAAAGTTCCCAGGGGAAGGGCTGCAAGCTATGAACTTTGCCCATTGCTTACATATTGTATTGGTTATTGGGAAGTATACAGACATTTTCAGGAAGGATTTTTTTCTGGTGGGGGGGGGGCTGGAGGAGGGGGCTACTCGGTAGAATATTTCCGTGGAGGATGTTTCTTTGGGGTAAACGATCAGAAATTAAATTTAAAAAAAAAACAAGTTTTTTCAACTGAAAGTAAGAAGCAACATTAGAACTTAAAATATAACAGAAATTATTACGTATATGAGGGGGTTCGCCTCCAAGTAAAATACCTCGCTCTTTACGCTACAGTTTTTTTTAGTGCTTTCAAAAGAGCTATCTATTCTAATTAAACGGCCTTTGTGGTTCAGGGGTTTGTGAATTAAACAAAATTTTAACTTTTAACGTAAAGAGCGTGGTATGGACTAAGGGGAGAACCCCCTCATATACGTAATAACATATACGTAATAAAAAAAAAAACAATACAATAAAAAAAACAAGCGATACGGCTCAATAGTAATCGAAACTTTTAAAAACGGAATTTGATGTCAATAAATGTATCAAAAGAATGGGCTTATAATGCTGATTCTAAATATATAAATTTTAGTATTACTTTTATTAAGTTTAGTATTACTCATCAAAGGCTACGAGCCTGAGAAAATTTACCTGATTTTTTAAAGAGGGGGGAACATCCCCTACAAGTGAAAGAATTCTAATGAAAATCACACCGTCAGATTCAGCGTATCAGAAAACCCTATTTACATAGGTTTCAAGCTCATATCTGCAAAAATCTGCAACTTTGTATTTTTTGCCAGAAGAAAAAATATACGAATATAGAAGTTCGTTACGTAAGTTAATTTGTAAATTACGTCAGAACCAAAATGTAGAGACAGCCATTTAGCAAAAGAAAAGCAAAATTTTTATGCAAATTTAGTTTACTTATTCAATGGACGGCTGCCAAAAATAAAAGCTGCATTAACTAAAAAACGATCAGAAATTAAATAAAAAAACAAGTTTTTTTTAAACTGAAAGTAAGGAGCGACATTAAAAACTTAAACGAACAGAAATTATTCCGTATATGAAAGGGGCTGTCCCCTCTTCAACGCCTCGCTTTTTACGCTAAAGTTTGACTTTCTCACAACTCTATTTTTGTTAAACAATAAAAAAACTTTAGCGTAAAGAGCGATGCGCTGAGGAGGGGACAGCCCTTTTCATGTACGGAATAATTTATGTTCGTTTTAGGTTTTTTAATGTCGCTCCTTACTTTCAGTTTAAAAAACTTGTTTTTTTTTATTTAATAGTATAATAAAGGCAAAGTTATACTGAAGAAACTGACCCGTTTCTGTGGATGCTTGAATTATGCAGGCTTTTCTTAGTTTTGTCAAGATTTTTTGAAGAAACTGAATTTCAGTTGGGGGGGGGGGGGGGGGGCAAAATAACGTTTGGGAGAAAAAAATCGAGGTCGGGGGCAGTTTGCTCCCCCCTGCCCCATATTAAATTCCACTCCTGTTCTTAACCTATTCAAACCATCAAATTTCATTTCACTGCCCTTTGTACTTTAACTTCAATGTCACTGAAGCATAATGTCGCCTTTGGTTGCTTTAGTTATTAATCAACTAAAAAACCAAAAATCATATTTTCTTGATATCCCCTAGTTTTGCAACTATTCATTTTTTCAGAAAGATTTTGTTTTAACGTTAATATTGTCCTATCGTTATGAGTTTTGTACGTGGCATAACAGATTTCAGTGCAATAATTAATATTATTAAGATTAAAAACAAGATCATACTTGTTTATTCCAATCCAGGTCACACCTCCTGATCAAATAAAATAAATCATCCCCCGAGGCCTCATCCCTATTTAACACTACTAACAAAAATGTTAAAAAATTTGGTACTTGGGCACTATATGGGCCTTTACAAGGAAACCAGTCACGAAAAACCCGTTTTTGACGAGTTAACCTCTATGGAGTAATACAATGATAGCGTGGTTTTCATTGCGTTTACTATATTTAAAACTGTTGTTTTTTGGGGGTTTACGGGGGGAGGTAGCTAGGTTAGGTTGAGGTTACGTACTTAATATATGCTATGCTTTAACCCCCCCCCCCCCCATAATGTGCAAATATATAGCCCAAAATTGTGTTTATAAAAACTATTGTACATATTAATTCTATTTTATTTTTGTTTCATTAGCATTAACCAAACTTGACTTTTTCTAGAAAGGCCATATAATGCCCAAGTATCAAAATTTTTTATGAAATTTAAGAAAAGCTCTCACACTATTTTTCCCCTTACTTTAGTTAGGCAAATATATAATTAAACTAGTAATTCCTAGGCAAAAATAACAACAAATTTACGAAGTTGTTAATAATATCTGACGATGTCCTCCTAATTTGCTATATTTTGAAAAAGTTGTATTTTTTTGTCTCCCTTTTTCATGGTTAACTTGCTTAAGCATTTGGTTAAGCATCGTTGCGTTTTTGTAGCTTTACGGCCCAACATTTTATTAGTGTTATTATGATGATGGCAGACTCCCGCTTAACAGGGTGTAAAGAGGGAAGCTTTGAATAACATGAGATGGTGGAGAAGGTGCTCGGCTGGTGTTGGGGTTCAAGGGGCTTGCGTGCTGCAGTGAGCTGTTAATAGTAGTTATAGTTCTATGAATATTATTGTTTACGGTGACAGACACACGATCACAACCGAACAATATGATTAAATATATATACTAGGTTTAAGCATTCCTTGATGGCTCATCCTAATTTTGCTAGATACTCACAAAAAAAGGGAAAAAAAATTTTACGAAACCTAAAAAAAATGGTTTTTTGTGTCCCTTACTTTAGTTAGGAAATATACATCAAACTAGTAACATTAATATTTAAAAATAGAATAACAACAAAATTTTGTAAGGGAATATGCCATTTGAAACAAGCTGTTTAAACATCGTAGATTGCAGTGTTGGATGCTTCTCCAAATGAGCGTATGTAAAACCACAACATGAAAACCACAGATTAGAATTACACTGTTGTACAAAAATTAATCAGTAACTATGAATATATACTTATAAGGAATTCGTTTTGTCGGACGAAAATCCAGTCCACATGAAAAAGCAGGAAAAAAAATGATAACCAAATTGTTAGAGAACATAGGGTCTGTTAAACAAACTAGCTGTTAAAACATAGTAGATTACAGTGATCATGCTCATTAAAATGTGCGTATGTACAGTAAAAAACTAAAACCACACATCTTCAAAACCACAGTTTAGGACTATACACTTTGGACACAAAAATAAATCAGTAACTATGTTATAGGAAAGTAGTTTCACATACGACATCTACTCAATAAGCTCTATGAAACTGCGTGTGTAATTAGGTGTAAAAATGCAACTGCGAAAAAAAAAAACAAAAAAAAAAAAAAATATTCAAAAAAAAGAGTATTTGCAGCCGTCGTCATGAAGATTTTCCACTAAAATACTAAATGCGTTTGTAGAGTGTCCGTTCTCCAGCTAATTTTACATCCCATCACTAAAATAAATTGAATACTCCAGAGCAAAAAATTTGGGTTCAATTCAAATTTGTCTATTCTAGCTTTTCTAAACTTTTTTTCACTCTTTATCTACCTTCGTTTAGTGAATTTTGCCTGTTTCTTGATTTTCTATTGCTTTTCTGATATTTGTTTTTTTCCTTGATTTCCGTTTTTATTCTGCTCTATTTCGTTGAATCGGATGAGTGAAACTACGCTGTGCAGGTGTAGTTGCTTCATTGATTTATCCTTTCTCTAAGGCTTTAATGAAGGTAAAGTTAAGACGATTAGGTCAGGCTACTTGTTACCAAGAATCGTGCTTTCTGGCAATCCATTCGAAACGAAACGAAGAACAGGACGTTCTCGATTGGGTTTAGGGAAGAGTTAGGTGTAAGAGGTTGGAAGAGGTTAGAAGAAATTGGTACTTCATGGGAGAGAAACAGGGACAGTGAGGCTCTTGGGGGCATATTGTGGCTCAAGGAGGAGCGTACACCCTAGTGTAGGCTCAGGCATCTTAGCGCAGCAATGGGATGTCCATTAGGAGTAGAGCCTGTTGAGACATCATGTAAAACAAAAAGTTACCGATTACTTGAAGCTATTTCTGCTAAGTTGAGCATATTAAAGCTGCTGTATGTAGGATGTTTTTTTGTGTGTGACTAGGATTGGTTTTAAAATCAAGCAATCAATCAATCAATCAATCAATTTATTCAATTTAATCAACACAACAAAATACAACTTCAATATAAACTCCTCCGTAAGGCTCTATGGCCAGGAAAAAAGACAGGGGTGAAAAAATAATACAGGGGAAAAAATAATACAATCTATTTTTCAAATGAAAGTTTAATATTTAAGACTTTAAAAATGAAAGTTTTGAGCAGAACCATGGTCGGTTCAAACTTTTTCTTTTATCGGCAAATTGGTTCTTGAAATGAATGAACAAAAAAGGTTAACTGGCTATATAATACTGGATCTAGAATAGCATAATCTACTGAAAGGGACTGTCTCCAGAGGGGGGGGGGGGGGCTACCCAGAATGACCAACACCCCAAAAAAAGAAATTTTTCCGTCAACACCAAGTAAAAAGGTAACAAAAATGATATAAAGCAATTTTTATACGTTTTGCATTTTTGTTGCCCCCCCCCTAAAAAACTCTGATGCAGCCTCGCTCTCCTGAAGCAGAGGATTAAACAGAGGACCCTTGCTCTCCTTTAACATTTAAAGGGGTAAAAAGGGATAATAAGTTTTTGATCTGTTGGGTTTGGATCATAACAGACTAGTGAGCAAGGTTTCAATTCTCTTTGCAAGGGGTATGAGTTAATGATTATAAAGAAGATTTTTTCTCAGCATTGAAAAAGCGAGAAAAAAAAATTAAAACAAAACAACGTAAAAAAATGGGAGAGGAACCTAAAATAACTAGCGTTCAAGAGAGGCACAATCTATTTTCCCCCATTTTCAAGATTTATTTATTTAAAAGAAAAAAAAAAAACACTCAAGAAGAAGAAAAGACGAGAATTTCCAGACAGTGAAAAAGCAAAAATGCAATAAAGATAGAAGAAGAACAATAAAGGACTACTGTAAAACGAAACCACTAAAATAAATAAAAAAACAAACCGAAAATAACACCAAAATAGACAGACTCTTTCCATGTAAACGGTGAAAGGGTTACTCTGTACTGAGGATAGTTTATTTTTATTTTTATTTTTTTTATTCCAATATTCATGCGCCAGGTAGCTTCACAAAGTATCTGATATGCCGCTATTCATTTACCTCGTTCAAATGGCCTCGAGGTTTTAAAATGTCTATTGACCTTCTTTTGAAGGTGTCAACAGAGGGTTTTTTGCACAGGGATAATATCCCCAGGGAGATCGTTTCCAGATAGAAGTGCAACGCCGGATGAAGCTGTTCCTCAAGTACTCGGTTTCGGCGTATCCTCCTTTAGATAATTGGTACCGAGCTGTGTGCCATTCGTGTCTGCCCTTGTCGGCTGGACAAAGGGGGGCACAATTCGAGAGAGCTCGTCTGAGGGAGGCGAATTCATGTACTTGTAAAAAAAAGCCATCGACGCTACATCAAACCTTTCATTTAGAGGCTGGAGCGATTCTTTGTGTAGAGGCGCAGCCCGCCCTAATGCCCTATTCTGATCTTCTGAAGTGGTGCCAACAGCGTTTTCGGAGCACCAGCCTATAGCGGGTCATCCATATTCAGCTATGGGTCTGTGATGCACGAACTTGTAGAGTGGGATGATCGAGCTTGATGGAAGAAGTTTTTGCAGCGAAGAGTAACTCCCAGCTTTCTTGCACAGGAGGTTCTCAATCCAATCAAGGTGGGTTGTTTCCAAGAGAGATCGGTGGAGAATCCCAGGGGGGGGGGGTGCCAAGGGGGGTGAGGGCAGGGTGAACCAGGGGTCCCCAGTAAGGACGAGAGGGGGACGTAAGGGGGGGCGAGCGCTCTCTTTAAAAAAAAGTAGCTTCATTTTTCCAAAGGGGGAGGGGGACGAGCGGAGGGGAGGCAGTCAGAAGATGAAAAGGGGAGGAGGGGTGAGGAGCTGGGGTGGGAAGGTAACACGTCAGTAAAAAAAAGGGGGGACCACAATTTGATGGGGGGAGGAAGTGGAGGGAGAGAGGGGGCGGGTAAGGGAGGAGCATTAGAAGCGGGAGAGAGGGGAGGGGAGGGTAATGGGGGGTTTGAGAGTTTTAGGAAAGGGGAGATGCATTGAAGTTCATTTTTGATGAAACTGTGTTCATGCATCAATTAGCACTTTGCATCAAGCCTTTCAATTTTCAAAAGATCCATCTGTAGGGAAAGGGAAGCTTGGTGTTGGGTCTTCGTGTTTAGGGACGGGCTAGTGTGTCGTGTTATCGTCGGCAAAGTGATGCAGAGGGATTTGCGAGGTTGTTCTCCCAATGTCCGTTTATGTAGATAAGGAAAAGCGTAGGTCCCAAGGACACCTGCCGGTGCCCTGGGTACCCCTGCTTTCACTGGGATATTCCGCGGGAAATAAACCCGTCAAGAACAACCCGCAGGTGAACGATCTGAAAGGAAAAGCTCTCAATTCACTTTTAACAGACATCCGCGAACACCCATACACATAGAGTTTCTTTAGCAGGCCACGGTGCCTTACTCTGTCAAAAGGCTTTCGCAATGTCGAAGGATAATAGCCTGATGTCGTATCCCATTGCCAATAATTTCTATCCACTCCTGATACTGGGCCACTAGGAGTCTAATGTTGAGCGTTTTGGCGGCAATCCATATTGGCATCGCCTAGAAGGTCATTTGGATTCCAGGTACTGATGAAGTGTTTTATTGGAGACGCTCTCGTAGACTTTGCCAACACAGGAGAGGGATTGCTAATAGGCCTGTAGGAGCCCACGCTCGTTGGGATCGCCTTCTGGCTTTAGAGTAGGGTATAAACATGGGCGGACTTCCATGTTTCTTGGGAAGGTTCCAAGAGCGAGAGCACAGCGGAAAAGCAATGACAAGGAGATCCAGCTAGTTCGGCACTGCAGGACTTGAGGACAACATTTGGTATGTTGTCAGGACCCGTGGCTTTGGTCAAATCAATGATGCTGCAGAATGCGAAGGATCTTGGGAGCAGAAAAATTCACGCGTTCCAGGACAGTGGATCAGTTCGGTCGTAGAAATGGGGCACTTCTCTAACCGTCGTCCGTCTAAGTATTCCGAAGAACTCGGGCAAAAAAGCCTTAGGCAAGGAGCTTCAGCCCTGTTGCCTGTGGATCTTGTACCACTTGACACTTTTCCACCAAAACTCTTTGGGCGGAAAGCCAAATTGAAGCTTGGTGGAGAATTTCTCTCTTATTACTGAACCGCGGAGACTGCCGAATTCGCTCGAACTGCATCCTTTGGCGCACCATTTATGAATGCAAAGTTCTGTCTCTCTTTTCGCTCTTCGAAGAGTAGCCATCGCTTGTGTGCCTTTTTGCTTTGCCTCGGATGTGTCTTTTTCCTTACAAACTGGGGCGTTGAACCAAGGTTTTTGTCCTTACTGGGACCACCTGGATCCGCTTTGTAGGGATATTCTTTTCGACAGAGGCAACTATGGTATGGCCTGACTGGTAACTTATCTGCCTGCAGCTTTCCTCTGGCCCTTCCAGAGGAAGGCTCTCCACTGCTGAGAAAAAAAAGTGATTTCTCTCAAAACCGGTCCCCAATTCACGCTCTTTTGTATAGCCAGGATTGATTCGCTCAATTCTTTACTGGAGGCGAATACGTAGGTTTCCACATGCAAAAACGACGGCAACGTGGTCCAACTGGTTAAAGCATCGAGCGTGTGTTTGTAGCTCTACCCTTAGATGAAGTCAGGGTGATCTGCAAGCGAAGATGTTCAAGGAACGATGATGATCCGTTTGGGCACGTGATACGTGTCAAAATCGACAAGATTGTTTCACAGCCCCGTAAGAGAGAGATAGATCATACAAGTCTGACCCTTCCCTGATCAAGTATTTTGCTGCGAAGGCCGACACGCTATGAATGGGGCGTTGAAAGTCTCCATGAAGGATTAAATGGCAGACTGTCAGCGTACTTGCCCCGAATATATTCGAGAGGAGGCTTCAAGGTAATCTGGTTAAGTTGGAGGGTTTATACACGGTACCAGGACAATTCCACGGATTTATTTGGGGTTTCCACGTGCAACGAAGGCCACGTGGTCACTGGTGAAAAGCATGAAGCGTCTACCTTAAAGGAATTCAGGGTGGATCTGCAAGGAAGAGGTCAAGGGACGAGATGATGCCGTTTTGGGCCGTGATAACGTGTCAACAATCGCACAGTTTGTTCCAGCCCGTAAAGAGATAGAATAGATCATACAAGTCTGGGACACCTTTCCCTATCAGTATTTTGATCTGCGAAAGCCACAACGCATCTGATGGACGTTGAAAAGTCTCCATGAAAGGATAAATGGTAGACTTAGCGTACTTGCCCCGAATATATTCGAGGGAGGCGTCAGGTAAATCTGGTTAAGTTGGAGGGTTATTACACGGTACCGACAATCAAGGATTTATTTAGGGAGGGGTCACCCTACACCCACAGAGCTTCTCTGTCGCCCTGCTGAATCTGGTATCTTCCAGGCATAAATAAGGTATATGGCTGCTATGTATATAAACAGCGACACCCATCCTCCTCCGTATTTAGTCACCGTCAGTACGCTCTCGATTCACCGTCTGAGGAGCGTGGTATCCTGTATGGCGATCTCACTGCTCTGTGTTTTCTTTGGTTTAGATTGGGGGTCCTCAGTGATGCACATGAGAGATGGCCTTTGGACCGAGTCCACTAAATGTAGAGAACTAGGGTCAAACTTAGATCTGAGACCTGCTACATTGCCATAGTGTGGCTAACCGTAAACAGGGTCCGTTTGGAATGGTCGATGGGACGTGCTACCAAGGGTCGTCGTCGAAAATGGCTGTTTGGTCTGAGGACTTTTTGTTGTTAATCAGTACCAAGGTAAAAAGAAGCGTCCGCCTTGTGTTGCTTTGGAGGTTCCCGCCGGCCGAATAATTTGGCCCGGCCGAAATAATCCTCGGGTTTTTCCTCTTCTTTTTACGTTTTTTCTCTTCTTTTCTCTTCCCTTTGTCATTGCTTGGCCAATGTAGTTCTTAAAAATTTATTTATTACTTATTTCATTTGTCTTGATAGGCCGCTTCGTCCAGAATTATTACTTTTTCCAAAAAAGTCAGCAAAAAGAGGAACCACAACTGAAATCTTATGCATTCTGGAAAAGGCGCCACTAAACCATAATGAAAAATAGCAAAAAAAAGTGAGACAATCACAATTGAAGCGCTCTGTCTAGGAAATATGGGCACAAAACCTGAATCGAACAAAAGGTACAGGCCGGCACTGAAGTTGCTGTACCTGTATTGTTTGTCCAGCAGAACTTAGCATGCCATTTGAAACCACGCACCAGTTTACATGTGAAATTGTTTCTTTTAGACCCAAGTTTTTTAAAAGACACACAGATAAAATTTTTTTACGCTGTGTAAAGTCTCAAGGATTTATTTTTGTTGATTTGCGCTCACTTCGAAGTCGTCATTAACAATTATGATTTAGTATTATTGGAAAGATATTATAAATAATATTTTCTTGGCTCAGTTTTGTTTAGTATTTTTAAGGCCCTTCTATTGGTGTCTATAAATCTACTAAACCTAACTGTGTTTATTATGCTAGACTTAAAAGGAATGGGAGAAAAAAAAGCACCAAATATGTGGTTAACTTATTTTGTGTTAGTTAGTCAAAAAATCAATAAAAATCTTATGAAAACACTGCCACGAGGGAAATAACGAAAAAAAAACTAAATATATTGATCTGAAAAAAAACTTGTTCAATTTTGAGGTTTTATATTCCTAAACAAATGTATTATTTTAAGGACTGGATTTATGACAATACTTGCTCTTAAGGTTTAAGCTCATCAAAATTTTACCATATTTTGACGGGCTATTCCTAGCATTTACTTTTTCCACGGTGTGTGTCCATTTTTAGAAGACTTAAACGAATTAAACAAGATAACGATGCCTTTTTTTTGAACAACGGGCACGGTCAGCTCACTGTATTTCTTGCATCTCTAAAAACAACACTGGAAGCAAAAATTCTACGTCTGAATTGGCCCTTAATGCACGTAAAATTCTTATCAGTAATTTAATAGTTGGGGCAAGGCTGTATCCCAGCAGGAGTAGGAGGTTTTGACCCCCCCTCCCGCTGTGGAATGTTTGTCCGACACCGTAAAAACGTAACTAAAAATGCATATTACAAAATTTTTGATGTATTTCCTACAGTTTTTTATGTAACGCACTCCCCCCACCCTACCCTCCACCTCCGAAAAAAATGGAAATATCTCCACTCCACGAACAAAAATTCTCGATACGTGACCCTGCTATGGGGGTATATATTCCTTGCAAAAGAATGGAAAGTTCCTCGGAAGATATTCATTTTAACGACTGGATGGCAAGCGGTCATTCTTCAAGTTTGAAAATGAAAGCATAACCCTTAACACCATTGCACAATACCAACGGTAATCGTATAAAAAAAAGCTGATTGTTTTTCCTGCTCGCGGGACGATTTTGAGGTTCATATCTAATGGCTTATTAATACCTCAATGGCAAGGGAGGCTGTGATAAAACAAAAAATATCTTAGTATCAGATTAAAACCTGAATTTTTTTTTTTCATCAAACTTCAAATGTATAATTTTCGGAAGCATTGGAGATGATCATTCAAATTATCTTCGGTGTAACCGTGAATGAAACTGTACAAAGTTACTAAAATCAGGTAGCTTTCTAATGATGTAATATAAGCGCAACGCCAAAAATAGCTTGCTAATGCCGTCCCTGGGATGTTATAAACCAAATTGGGGCCTTGTGAGAAGGGTTCGGCGATGAAGAGAAAAACTTCTCACTAAGCTATGCCGCCCTGTTTTTCGTTTGGCCTATTAGGCCTTGGGCTTTTGAGCTAAGGGACAGGATTGCGTTGGATAAATTTGGTAATTCAATTATGAAAAAACATTCCCTTTCATTCCGTAAAACAGATCTGGTCCATTTTCTTTATTCAGTCCCGGCTCTCACTCAATCATTTTTATTTCTTTCAAAAGTGCCTTCCAAGTTAAAAATTTATAATCGCTTCAAAATTTCGACTGTCTCGAGTTAAACCAACTGGGGAAAAAAAAGAATTGAAAGGAGAGGTGTCTGCAAGTATAAGTGTTTAGTGAAGCTTGTATAAGGATGGGGGTGGATTATAAGATCATCTACTTGCTTCAAATAAAGCCTAAAAAATTAGATGCCTCTGCTTGAAAGGAATGTGGTTTAAGCTAGATTAGGATGTGAACTCTTAAAAACGGGGCCGCTCTCATTAAGGCAAGGCAATAATTTAAAGGCAAAATTATATCCGCTAGATTAACGGAGGTTCTATTATTATATAATTATTAACTTTATATTAAACGTTTATATTAAAGTTATATTAACGAGCTCTTGTTTTTTACTCATACCAAAAACAAACAATAATACAGAAAGATATTACAATCATTCAATCGTTTTAAAAACAACAAAGCTCAGTTTTTACTTTCCAATTTTCCACGTTTGAAGGCACGACTGGTTGGCAGTCCCCCCCCCCAGTGGCCACAAGTGGCGCCAAGCGGTCCCAATTGGGTTCTTTTCTCTCCTAGATTTTTGATTCAATACGTTTTTACTTATTTTTCATTGAAATTTAAAACACTCAACCCTCCTCCCAATAAGTTCTGTGAACTTGGTTATCCGCCTTTGGCTGTTTCAGGTGGTGACAAACTTAATGCAAAAGTATATCTGCCTACAGGGGAAGGCAGGGTCATGCCCAATTACAAGAGGCGGGGGTATCATGGGCGTCAACTGTCCCCCTCTATTTTGAAAAATACCCTTTTTTGCAATTTCTTATTTGTTTAAAACAATCAAAAAAAACATTCCAATCACAAGCATAAGATTTTTGTAATTTTATAACCTTTTTTTAAAAAAACGGAAAATCAATCCTTTGTCCCCCCCCCCCTACCCTACATTTTTCGTAACTTGACTTCCACTGCACGGGAAGCAAAGTTTAGGTGGTCATAATGTTATTTGCAATATTAATAAGTACGCCAGTTATTTCCCGCTTCCCCCGATGTGGACACAATATTTGTGTGAGATTCCTTCATTTGTTATGTCCCATTCTAAAATGATATTTTTGTTTTCTAAAGCCCTTGTCCTTAGAGTTGGTAGTAGCTTGAGTATAATGCAAATATTTCCTGTCGCCACCATCCGACGTATTATTTAGTAACTCTTCTTTTATTTGATTAATTTGAAAAATCCCTCCAAAAAAAAGTAGGTTTTTCCAGGCGAAAAATAAAAGAGTTATAATATCTAAAAGAAACCCCCCCCAAGGGCATTAAGATTAAATTCATTCACGATATTTTAAAAACTATAAAAAACGAAACAGGAAGAAAACTGATAATCGATATAATCAGAAATCCAGAACTTTAAAAATTTTACAGAAATCTAATCTTGAATATGGAAGTCAAATCTAAGTTAAATATGAACCGAAAAATCACTGTACAAGACATGCGACGTTTGGACCAAGCCCTCCCCTAACTCCTTCTCTATAAACGGCTCCCCTAATCCTTCTAAAAACCGCGCAAGCGGTCATTCGACGGCTTTTAAAACATGAAAACATGATTTTATTCGAGTGGTACATTTTTACTTTATTTATAACGTTAAATGACAATACAAAGCAAAATCAGAAAAGTGTGTTGATGAAAAATTTTGGAGGTTCATCAGCAGCATAATATCATAAATAAGAGTAGTAGGCCTTACTACCTATCTCCCCATCCAGTCCCCTGTTTCCCCTCTCAAAACCCCCAACGGGTGGCATCTAGAGCAAAATCTCTCTGCGAGGGGTTGTGCGTGGGTGGGGGGGCCAATCCTGGGTCCTCTGGAACTCATGGTTGACGAGCTGGGTGCGAACATAATTGACCAAACGGTTTCCCCATAATTTTCTGTGGTAATTGCTATCTCTGTTCTAGTCGGTGACAACAGACTCTTTACTGCAAAAAGTATCTCTGCCCTACCACAGCATAGATTTGTATTTTTTAATAACTTGATTTTTTAAACCAAAATAATCCTTGTCCCCCCCCCACCTTACATTTTCGTAACTGAACTTCCCTGACGGGAAGCCAAAGTTTAGGCTGGCATAAGTATTGTAACTATTTAATAAGTTGCAGTATTCCGATTTACCTCCATGAGACACAAATTCGTGGATCCTGATTTTCTATGTCCATCTAAATGATTTTTATTACTAACGCCTGTCTTTGATTTGTATTAGCTTAAGTATAATGAAAATTGGCGCATCGAGATATTAGTAACTCTTCTTTTTATGATTAATTGAAAACTAACAAAGAAAGAGTTTTTTCAGGGAAAAATAAAGAGTTATAATAATCCTAACGAAAGCAGAGAATCAAGTCACAATATTTTAAACTTAAACGAACAGAAAAGATCGATCCATCCACGATTAACCAGACCTAAAAATTTCAGAAATACCTGAAAATAGTTAAATCTAAATTAAAAC
>CM051267.1:7119737-7155154 GCA_027921565.1 Artemia sinica | reverse complement strand
CTCTTTCACCAATATTCCTTTTGTTTAGAAGCATCATTGTATTGCAAATGGCCAATTTTGAACGGAGAAAATAACTCATCGGGCCAAAAGTTTTTTTCTACACGTGTTTCAGGTTGAACATAAAAACAACCACACCCTAATCAAATAATGAACAAACAGAATTTCATAACTTCCATACCAAGGAAACGAAATCACCATACCATGAAAAACACTCACGACTTTTATGCTTGTACGGCTGGAAGTCCTGGACGCTTGAAAACTGTTATAGCTATATGGGAGAGACCACTCTGCTCGGCGATATGAAAGCTATATGGGGAGACACTCTGCTCGGAGATTATTGAAAGCTATATGGAGAACACTCTGCCTCGGAGATATTAAAGCTATATGGGAGACACTCGGCTCGGAGATATTAAAGCTATATGGGGAGGACACTCTGGCTCGGAGGATATTAGAAGCTATATGGGGAGGACAACTCTGCTCGGAGATATTAAAGCTATATGGGGAGACATCCCGCTTGTATATCTTAGATATAACACTACTCACGATCTCTTTTCTACTTAAAAAGTTTGTTATCTGCGGTCCGAGTTACTAAAAACCTTGTTACCCCTTGTAGCATGAGACTGCCTTTCATGGGCTAAATGATACTGGGTAATTCTAAGGCTAATGCTACATAGCCCATTAATGGCTTTAAGGGGCTAATGGGCTAAGGCTATGGAATGATAATGGGCTGATAATTTCTGAATAATAAGGACTTAATTGTCATATTTTATAGCGACTTTCATGATGAGTGGCTCAAATTCTCGTGTTTTAGAGTTTTTCCCAGGGACATTTTGGACTACTCTTTTTACAGAACAATTGATAAATGGTTACCACTCCGAAATATCAGCGTTAAAATCGCAATTTTTTTTTCAACACAGCTTTATTCAAAGTGCATTTTTGGTTTTATAACTTAACGGGTGGTGTGGCCCGCGGTTTGCTCTTTACTAGGTAACTCTCCTTCGTTTTTTTTTTTTTTTTTGCCGCAACTGCTCCTGCCAAGGCCAGCATTTGTTGACAAGATTGATTAAATCATGGTCGTAGCGGAAGATATATACAGTAAAAGCAACGAATTTTATCCGTGAAGCATTTTCTTTTGCATTTCCTATCAGTAAAACGCTATAATTTATGAGTTACTTGTTCAGGTTAATTCTCCTGTTCCCTAATAAAGCAAAAAGTGAACTATTAGTGATGACGGGGAAGGATTATCTTTCATAGAAGATGGCAGCCCTTTTTCATTTATGGGATAATATAAAAAAACTCATACTTACGTGAAAAACTAATAAAAAAAGATGGAATAAACTTAATAAAAATAAAATAAGATTTTTTTTTTTTCAAGTCCAAATAGCAAACAGCAGCTATGAGTTAGCAAAGAGCGACGTATCTCCCAGGCAATTTTTCTCATTTTTCCCACAACCTCACGCTAGAAGCAGCAATGGTCGTAGGAAACTGACAGAGGACTCGTAATGATCGAATAGTAGAATTTTTAAGGTCATACTCGAGGGATGACAGTGAATGTAGCATTGCCAATAATGCCTTTTTTGCCCTTGCGGCTTCTGCGGCTACTTACTTGTACCAAATCTAAAATCTGTTTAGCCCAATCACTTAAAGAAGTTAAAAGATTAGATATAAATTTATTGTAAAAAAGTTATGTATGTTGTATCTGTTGATGCCATGATCATCCAGAGATTTTCAATCTCAATTAAAAACCCATCTAAATCCCAGTTTCGGTCTGATGAGCGCAAAAAAGAGCTCTGATCCCTGTGAAAAAATCTGTGGCTAACTCCCGATGATTCGATACAACGACAAGCTAATTGCTTAATCCATAGACAAAATCAAGCTGAATTTTGACTCAGAGCAAAAACAAGCTGAAGTCCATGATTCTGTGAAAAAACGAGCTGTGTGCAATTTCTAATCCAGACACACATAGATTTCTCCGCACTAAAAATATTGTTGATCAGCAACAATCAAAGTATTGTTGGCTAAAGTGTCACCGGACGTAGACATTTTTCGATCAGTTCAGACCAAAACGATGCAAAAAAATGGGCAATCTTTTAAACACAGACAATCCGCAAGGAGGGTGGAGCCAAGATGCCCGCAATACCTCTGTGGAAGCCCATTATAGAACTGCCATATTTTATGGAAACGAATCGCCATCCTTTTTTTTTTTTAGGTTTTCTCGAAATTATTTGTCCCATATGTTTTTTTTAACATTTCATTCCATATTAATGGGTCTGGTTTGGGATTAGTTTATCTATGTGCAGAAAGACTTTCTCACGTTTAAACATAAAAGAGATTTAGCTTCTTTATTGGTGATTTGAAGACAAAAAGAACAGCTTATAATAAAAACGTAAGCGTAGAAACTCATAAAGGAATAATGCTAGCAAAAAATGCATATTTGTTTGGAAAGCAACAAAATTTTCTCTTGTTTTAAGGTCTTTTGGATGTTACTATGCTACGACACCCGTTGCCCTCCCCTGGTGAAACAATGTTTATGTAAAACATAACGTAAAGAAGCTCGATAGGGGGCGTAACACTAAACATGACGGCACCGTGAAATTCACCAGATCATAAACCGCTAAGTCAACCAAAGAAAGATATTTTCCCCCTCCCCAGAATAGACCATTAATTCTAGCTAAGGCTCGTAAACACTGTTATGGCGAGAGAGTGACTAGTTCCAATATGAGTGCTCAGTTATTGCCTTAATTAACTACACCTGGCTCAGGTTTTTCGCAATGTTGAAAATTTAAACTATCCAGCGTTTTGACTGTGATGTGCAAAGTCACCTAGAAATTTATCTCGTCCGATAGCAATTAATGTAGCCCCAAAGTCCTCACTGTTGTCGCACTTGAAAGTAAGGTAATTGGCGTCATGTTTTTAAGATAAACACTAAACAGGCGTTTTTTTATATCCTTAAACGCACTTGGCAACATCCATTAAGGAAAAGTAAAAAACCCTTGTATTAAAGTGGCAATCACCCTTAAAAAGCTGTAAGTAGCAGCAGTAGTAAGTTCTTCCCCACCCACAACTCTTTGAATCATATGCGTCAGGAATAGCAACCAGACAAATGTTTGAGGAATAGTTTTCAGTTTAAGAAGATTTTTTTACTGTATACTTTCTGAAACAATAAAAACTGTATTTATACTAACAAAATATCGCTTCAGGGCCAAAGCAAGTTTACCGGGTCCCATGACTTAAAAAGTTCACTAAACTTTTTTGATGGATTTGGTAACTTGCTTTGACCCTAGAAGTGAGTTATATTTGTTTAGTATAAATTACAGTTTTCTTTTAATTTTTATAGGTTAGTAAACTCTACTGATGATGATGGAGCCGACCTGTGTCATCGAAATATGTAGAGCCTTTGGTTTATATTTTTGCTTCTCACCTGTCTAATAAAAGGACCTATTCCTATGTTCGGGAACTCCCTGTATTGATTTCGTCATATAAACAGGCCAGCGTGTCCACGGAACAAAAAAAATTATTTATTGCTCATAAATTTCAATCGACATATCCAAGCGTGTTCTGTTGCTACTCATTACAATAATTATTTTACGTTGTTGACCATTAGAATGATATATTTAGGAAAATTCCAATGGTGGAAACTAGGATTTTTGTTTGGGGGGCGGTGTTACAAAAAGCTACAAAAAACGCATCAAAAATTGTGTTTTATATGCATACTTGGCCTGTAGAAAGTACTCCATTTTAGTTTGATCTTCTTTACCCTGAAATTTAGGATTTTAAAAAAAAGGGGGGTTTTCATTTAGTTGAATTGATTTGATTCTTGAAAATAGGTTTTTTGCACCAATGTGTGTTATAATTTTTGTTGGTCCACATACCCTCTAGCAAAGGTGTATCCAGATTTTTATTACGAGTGAGCAGGGTACAAAAAAAAAATTTACAAACACACTCAATATATTTTGATGGGGCTTTTGTTAAGTTTTTAACAGTACAGGTGCATTGATAGGGACAACTTCTAAAAAGTCAATTTGCGTTAATGATTATGAAATAAAATAGGATGAATATATAATAAGTGTATAACAAATTTGGGCTATATATTTGCACATTAGGGGGTGGGGTAAAAGCATAGCATATTTTCAAATACTAAACTAACCTAGGTACCTCTTACCTCCTTAAACCCCAAAAAAACAATCGTTTAACTATTGTAAATCATTGAGAAATCACAGGATTTGCAGTCAATGATATTCAGTGGATTATGATGTTTTGTTCTTAAGCATTATGTAGAATAAGCCGTCCCTTTACGAAATATGCCTGTTTTTTCCGGTTTTTCGGTGACTGGTTTTTCTTGGACAATATAAAAACGTGTCCATATAACGAACCAGTACAAGTTTTATAAACGACTTGGAGTTTTTTTTTGGGGGTGGGGGGGGTTCAAATCCAAAAATCCACTCCAGCCTAGATATGGTCCTAACCCTTGCCCCGCCTTTTACAGACCGTTTACTAGCGTTACGCAACAGACTTGTCCGAGAAACAAAGGGGGAATGAGTATCAATGTCAACATCAGACTTGTCATTGCCTTCATCTTCAAACAGTGTTCTGTAATAAAAGGGGCATATATTTGTTTATGCATAACTGAAAAAGGTCAAATATCACAGCTTTGGATATTTTCCAGTCTGTTTTCAGATACCGGAAGGACATGGCACGAATAAAACTATTGAGTACTTTGTGACTCAGGAAGGATAACTCGCGAAAGGCCCCAACTTGGACGGGGAATATAGATTTCAACCATGTTACCGACATAAGAGACTTTGTGTTTGAATGCAAAGGCTGTGAATTTCACCCTTGATCGGTTAGGACACCCTCCAAGTGTTAAACGCCGGTAAGCAAGCTAACAACAATTAATATAGTAAAATTGAAGGATTTTCGATAGTCAGGTATAATTCCCTAGGCACAAAACGGTTCGTTAAGCAGCCTATAAGTTCGACTAAGTCAGTTATTAATGAATGGCTCCAGGTACTTTAGGTAGGCAAGATATCTTTTGCCTGTAAATTTTGCTCAATTGGCTGTTTTCCGATTGTAAAATGAAAACAAATCGACAAGATTTATGACAATGATTTATTTATCGAGCAAGTGAAAAAAAAATTAGGAGAGTAATTCGTCGGTAAGGACCTATTCACGAGGGTTGGCCTTCGCTCCAATGTCGAATCCTTGAGTCCTTGTTCAAGCATATTCACACCTTGGTTGCCCTTAAACATTAAAAACCGAATGACAACGAATTAATCGATGTCTCTGATTTGTTGGTTAAGGATTCTTCCGATTGCTGAAACAGTAAGTTCATAAAGAATCTTCACAGCAACTTTAACATCACAAATTATAGCATGCAATAGGTGTGCACCTAGATGGGCGCCCAAAAATTCGCACATTTCAACAAAATGAAGCTCATAAAAACCTTTGCCACAACTATGATTGTCAAGGAAGATGAAACCGAAACTGGGCGTTGGAGACGAGTGCACTCGCATTCGCCATCTCCGCAGTCAAAGGTCTTCAGTCAAATGTCCATCAAGGCAAAGGGCCATCTCCTCAGTCCTCTTATGCCTGCACCAGTCCTCTGATCGACAGGTGACTGAAATTTTCAGTCCCTACGCCAGCAGAGTGTGCTGTTGGATTATGGAATATGTTTACCATCAGCTATCTTTCAGACTAATACAGCTTCTAGTGCTATCATGGGTAAAATATAGCTATAATTGTTCACCACTTCTTCAAGCTCAATTTCTACTATCTTCAAAGTTCATATCAAGTACGCCATTCTCTTATTATTTTCTGTCTTATTTCTTAGTTGAAGCATAACTTTTTTGGATTTGAATATTAGCATTAATTTTGTTGCTTGCGCTCGAATGTTGTTAACAGCAGTAAAGCTTCAATTTCTTTGCGGAATTAGTTCTAGCGTGTTATTCATTTATAAGTGACCTGTGACAAGCATCAGGAGGAAAAACTCACTTACTTTAGACTTAGATTTTCCCAACGCCGCTACCTGGCGCATACAGGTGACAATGGTGCCTCTCCACGATGACCTCCTCGAATATTCGCAACCCGAAAGGTTGAAAATCCGAAAAAGTTCAGCAATCCTTACTCTTATACTATAGTACTACTGTAGCTTTACGTCATCCACGCCTTCTGATTCCTGGACCCAGCACCTTACATATCGTAAGCTGTTGACCTTTACCCATTCGCACCCATTCAACCCCGGTATCGCCATCAAACTGCTTGCTATTTTATCGATTTCATGAGCGACAGGAATTTTCTTTCTGGTGGGGGGCTGGGCAATTTTAATAACAAATTTCTGAAATTTGAAAAAAAAAAGAAAAAAAAAAAAAAAAAAAAAAAAAAAAAAATAATTTGAAAAATAATAAAAGGGCCAAAAATCCGGGAAAAGTTAGGATTTCTTGGACCTGGCCCCCCAAGGTCCCCCTGAGAACGTCCAGCACGGTATAATTCAACAAAAAAGAAAATATGCTTAAAGATAGAAATAGGGGGAGTGAGTGAGGAGAAGGGAGAAAGAAAGCAAGCAAAATAGAAAGAGAGAAATAGAAAGATTGTACAATCTGACGAAATAGTGCAAATATATTGTCTAAAATCTTACTTCAAAGCATACTTTTGAATATTGAATAGTCTTTTCAAACTAGAGCCATACCACTTTTGAAAGTTGTTCATTTAAAATGAAGTCCTATTTATAGAAATATTCTTTATATAATTTTGAAATATATATGAAGTGTACATACATAAAAAATAATAGTATGAGAATCTTTTTTTATGCCTATGAATTCTTACACATAAATTACTAGATTTTCTCTGTACATTTATTTCTTGCCAAACAAAGGTTTATTTTTTAAATTAATGTTACCATAACAGTCAACCACAGCCGCGTAAGGACGTAGATAGCCCACAGGTTATCAAGCGTATCGCATACGTTATACGAAAGCCACTCACCTCAAAAAGCCAACTTAGTTTTGAAGGCGGAAAATCGTTTCGGACGATTATAAAATTTTTTTATCATATTAGAATGTTTGTTGCTTGTGTATTATATAGTACACACTCGAGAATTTGGATCTACAGATCAGAAATAACCGGTTTTATGCTTTTTTGAACACCCCCTACCATAATTTTTTGTTGTATTTTTTCATAATTTATTACTAAAATGTTGTATTTTCATCATATTTTTGTATATTTCATTAGGGTTTAACCTAACTTCACTTCTACGAGTGTGTACCATAGAATACACAATACCGAATATTTTAATTATGCCCGTCACTAAAACTAAAAAAACGGAAAACATTTATGAGGAAGGCTAAAATTTAGAGGAAGACTTATATTCGTCAAAACCTTCCAAAAAATTGGAATGAAGGAAAACATAAGAAGATAGGGAGGAGCGACTCACTTTCTTAAACTTATGTCTCCCCACGCCGGCTAGCACATAAGTCGACAATGATGGCGCCTCTCCACGGCTGCGGCCAAAGATCGTCCATTGATTATCCTATACGGTGTAGCATTTCTTCTCCAGACATTGATCTAGCGTATCTTTTATCGCTAACACCATCTGACAGGGGGGGCGGGGGTGGGGGGTTAGGGGGGGGGGGGGGGGGGGGGGCGGGGCGATCACCGCCTGAGAGTCAAACTTCACCCACGCACACCGTGGTAACCCAAGTGGTGCGAACTGAAAAATTGCAGTAGAAAAGGAGAAACCGTATTAGTATGAATGCTTCGGGAGCCGGAGCTTTGAAAAGGACCTTTCGCAGATGAGCGTTCTACCTTGTAACAAAAAAAAAAAAAATCTAACATAGCCATCATTGGATATGGTTATCATTGAAATCGACAAGGCCCCACTCTTAGCAGCAGAACAGTTATCTAGAAAAATAGAGTTGCGCCACTTTCTACGCCACCCCCAACGCGACAGGAGCCTTAAGTCAGATCAAATAAGTCATGTATATGCTAAAACGATATTTTTTGTATAAACTGGATAAGGTTATTTTTCCACAGTCCTCTATCATGAATATCTTGTAAATATACTTTCTTCTCACCCGAAAAATATGCTTGACATGTTCATTTTTGTTTACTTAAAGTCAGTTTTTTCTTTTAAAACTGAACCATAAATTGAAAATAAAAAGCATGTAATTAATCTCTGTCAAGTTTTCACCTTTTGCAATAATTTGATCTAGAATCCAAGGCTTTTTTTTAAAAGAATTGTTTTATAAAAGAGGAATGAAGGAGACATGTTATATTAGGCTATGCTTAAAAAACAAAAATCTACAACTTGAAATTATTGTTCTTTCTAGTAATGTGTTAGACACTTATAAATATTAAAGTTTTGTGGGCTAATGATCTTTTATATTCAGGTAAGATGTTTCATAATATGATATGATTACAGCTTAAAACTGTGAACATGGATTTTTAGAAAGGGACTTGAAAATATAATGACTCATCTAGTATGATATTTAGTCGGGGTTTAAAAGAAGCTTATGAAGAATAGAGAGTAAATATTTTAACCGACTTATGTTAGAAACAACATATGTTAGAAATTATTCTTAACCATACATAAGCTAGTGCCATATATAAAACTAGCTAGTTATGTGTGTGCCAATTACATAAGAAACCATTGTGATTCTTTGGAAGGGGGAGTTATCCAAAGAAACTAAGACTGAGAAAACCCTTTTTCTGTTCCATTTTGAAGAAAAAGTTTTCTTCACAAATTTGAATAAATTTTGCAAATAAAGGACTTACTGGTAATTGTACCTTATTCAACTTCCATATTTGTTTTGATTTTAACTATTATATATATCGTATAGTAAGATGAATAAACCGCCTGATTTTATCGAAACTAGGATGTTAGTCAAAACCCGTTGGATGACGAAATGTTGGATAGTTTTACTTGAAGTGTCAATAAAGGGGGGAGGGCATTTGCACCCCAAGATTTTTGCTCCTCACTCTTGCTTTTGAAAAATTTCAGTTTTGGGGTATTTTCATTTTCAAAATGTCCTTTTTGAGTTATTTTTCAATAGAAAAATTAAAAACAAAAAAAAAACAAATAAATCTAACCTGCCCACGGATATTGAAGATTAGTTATATCCCCTCCCCTGAGTTTCCTAGATTTTTCGTACATTGACGGCACTGAGTTTTATGTTAGGTAATTGAAACTTTCCAGAATAAATATACTGCCCCGAATTAGGTCTAGCCTGATTATAGCCCAGCCTAAACCAAAGAACCCACTTTGTGTGTTTATCCTTAAATAAGTAAAATTTTATAATTTTAACTTAAAAACTATCAAAATTTATGCTTTTATTGAACGTCATGAAATTTGTTCATTTTGTTGGATTTTGGTCAAAAATTCCGTATTTGATAGAATGACGGATCTGATCATATACTGCAAACCATTTAAAAGAGGAAAGAAGTCAGCTCTGATTAAATGGTGTTAACGGGTGAATGTGAAATCCAAAGTAAATGCGAACCAGCCCCCTCCTGGAAACGTAAACCAGGACGACGACAACGAAGAACCTGCGGAAAAAAATTCAAGGAGGACCTGGAATCGTGGGGAGGATTCAAGAGACACGGTCGGAGATGGGACAAAGACTGGCTGAAGATCGCCGGGAGAAGCTGCAGCCGACAGGTTCAAGTGGTCGTCGGAAGTCATTCCAAGATCCTTTGGTGCCGGGCAGAACAGTTCATCGTCTTGTTCCCGCCGAAAGTAATTAAAAGTAATCCAAAGTAAAAATAAAATTTTTCAATAATAAACTCCCGGAAAGCTAGTTTTTTTTTCAAGGAGAGGGGCAGGCATAAATCCCAAAATGACGAAAAAAACTACCCGAACAACTATAAGCGTCAAAAATGGATTAGGGGTTCATCTAGTGTGAAATCTTATGCCAACAATATCTTACTGAGCCCAAATTCACCATGTAAAGTCTTTGAAAATTTCACTTTTATTATTCTACGCTTGCACACGGGTATTTTTCAAACATTCCAAACAACTGATGAAGAGAGGTAGATTTGGCAGTAAATTTTGTTTCAATTGGCAACTATCTAGAGGAAACTATCCATTCGTAAGTGTTTTTTTCTTCTTTGCCCAATGACAACCTTGGATTCTAGTCCTTCTATAATATTTCCTACATGACTAAGAAATTTGTATCGTATGTCCCCAATAGTTTAATCCTGGTCAAACAAAAGAAAATAATTCATTTTGAAAACATTTAATTTTCATTTCTATTTCATTTTTTGATTCACAAATACTGGAAATTTATGATTTGTTAACATTTTTGTAAAATATTGAATTATGGTTTAATTTAAAAAGAACATTCAATTTTTATTTCGATTTCTCTTGAGTGTGAACTTCTGATCAATATCTGGTTTTCAACTTTTTTCTGCCACCTTTACTAGCTTTAGGTAACCTCGGACAACAGGTTTGATTTTGCATTTTAGTTTTTTATTTTGATATAATTAACTGATCTCGAAAGTGCATGTCTTTATGCTGACTCGTCATGTCGAATATGTCTTCTATATCAGCATCGGCCTTATTGGCTTACAATCTGAATGCCCAATTTAGATGCTTGGAGTAGCTTGGAGATACTTGAAGAGAGATTACTCTTGACAATTCAAATTTTCAGCAATCAAAAATGTCGAAGAACCCCGGGTTATTCTGACTAAGTTTTGAATTAGGTGAAAATGTGAATAAAAACGTCAATTCACGAAATATAGAGGGGGAGGCTGGGGCAAAGACTTTTTCGTTTTTCTGATGATGAAAATTCAAAAATATAAATTATTTTCGAATTCTAGGGGAGGGGCTTTTTTTTTATCTTTTTAGTGAAGATACAAAAAAACGCACTCTTCAAAATACGGTGCCCCCTCCCCATTGGCGCCAGTGGTGAAAAGGGATTCAAATTGGACGGAGGTTCAGCCTGAATCAGACGTAATATAGACCCAACATTTTGGGTTACAAAAAAAAACTTTAATACGGGGCCCCTCTAGATAAGGGCTTGTTCGGATGATAAAGCAAAATTCAATTCCCACAATTGGATTGCCAAGGCAGACTCAAATTTTAGTGGTTTCATATTTCAATTCGACTGTCAGATTTCAAGTAAACAGGTTTTTCTTGAATTAAAATCAAGTGGCCATTTGATCTCAAATACTTTTCTAATCCTTTTCAATGTGGAAGTTAGGCCTATAATATTACTATTAGGTTGCTTGCGCCATTCAAGAGAGGTTTTTATCATCTAAAATATTTAAATTCATTCCATGTGACTTTATTCATAGCAGAATTTACCCATTGGGGGAAGCTGGTGTAATTAATGCCCGAACAACTATAGAAATTGTAATGATTTGAATTTGAGCCGTATTTGGTCAAAATTTATAGTGGCTCTTTGTTCCTCACTGAATCCTACCCTAATAACATCTTTCCTAATCCCCCCCCCCCCTCTAAGACACACAAAAAGAAAATACAAACCGATTAAATGTTTTTTTTTTTTATTTATTGCTCATTTTTTTCATCGAGGAGTAAAATTGGACATCACACTTCGAAGTTTAAATTACCAGCAGAAAGTAAGATTTATAATATATAGGATATTTAGAAACAATAAAAGATTTCCTGTTATTCCATTTAACCTTAGAACAACTTGTAAAATTTGTTTCAGTTGACTGGTTTTTTGGTGGAATGCAGTCGTAAAGTATTCAGCTGAAGTACCAAGGACATCAAAAATAAAACATTTTCCTCCCTAGAACCATTTCAGGCATTTCCAAGGCCGTGTCTATGGGCAGAGGCTTAAGGGTCCCACCCCTCTAATTTTTTGTCCTACTCGTTAAAAAAATATAACAAAAACTGCATATTGGACAAATTTTGCTACGTTTTTTAAACTCCTCCCACCCAGAAATCTTAGCTACGGCCTTGATATAATCATGCCTGAAAAACTGCGATTTCCCAATATTTTGGTTTTGTTTATTTCAAAATTAAAAGTTTTTCTAGGGTAATAGCACATTTTTCGTCAGTCCAGTCTCGCCACGTTCAACCAAAATAAGCAAGCAAAACTAGTTAATAAAACTTAACAACGCTGTTCGTCTGTAGAAATTCATTACTTGCGTAAAAATTCATGTAGACATTAGCTACACCTTCAAGGAAAGCTACTCCTTTAAAAAGTTATAGAACTTTAATGAACATCTCACCATCATATTCAGCGTATCAGAGAAACCATACTGTAGAGAGTTTCAAGTCAGCCTGTCTACAAAAATGTGGAATTTTCCATTTTTTTTGCCAGAAGAAAGATCACGGATGCGTGTTTATTTTTGTTTTTTTTTGTTCTTGTCCCCAGGGGTAATCGTATTGACCAGTAGTCCTAGAATATCGTAGGAGGGCTCATTGGAACGGAAATTAAAAGTGCTAGTGTCCTTTTTAGTGACCAAAAAAATGGAGGACAACCTAGGCCCCCTCCCACGCATCAATTTTTTTACCAAAGTCACCCAATTAAAATTTTGAGGTAGCCATTTTGTTCAGCATAGGTGCGAAAATCTAATAATATGTCTTTTTAGGATGACTTAATCCCCCAAAGTTCCCAGGGGAAGGGCTGCAAGCTATGAACTTTGCCCATTGCTTACATATTGCATTGGTTTATTGGGAAGTATACAGACATTTTCAGGAAGGATTTTTTTCTGGTGGGGGGGGGGCTGGAGGAGGGGGGCTACTCGGTAGAATATTTCCGTGGAGGATGTTTCTTTGGGGTAAACGATCAGAAATTAAATTTATAAAAAAAAAACAAGTTTTTTCAACTGAAAGTAAGAAGCAACATTAGAACTTAAAAATAACAGAAAGTTTATTACGTATATGAGTGGGTTCGCCTCCAAGTAAATACCTCGCTCTTTACGCTACAGTTTTTTTTTAGTGCTTTCAAAAGAGCTATCTATTCTAATTAAACGGCCTTTGTGATTCAGGGGTTTTGTGAATTAAACAAAATTTTAACTTTTAAACGTAAAGAGCGTGGTATTGACTAAGGGGGAGAACCCCCTCATATACGTAATAACATATACGTAATAAAAAAAAACAATAAAAAAAAACAAGCGATACGGACCTCAATAGTAATCGAAACTTTTAAAAACGGAATTTTGATGTCAATAAATGTATCAAAAGAATGGGCTTATAATGCTGATTCTAAATATATAAATTTTAGTATTACTTTTATTAAGTTTAGTATTACTCATCAAAGGCTACGAGCCTGAGAAAATTTACCTGATTTTTTAAAGAGGGATGGGAACATCCCTCTACAAGTGAAAGAATTCTAATGAAAATCACACCGTCACGGATTCAGCGTATCAGAAAAACCTATTACATAGGTTTCAAGCTCATATCTGCAAAAATCTGCAACTTTGTATTTTTTGCCAGAAGAAAAATATACGAATATAGAAGTTCGTTCACTGTAATTAAGTTAATTGTAAATTACGTCAGAACCAAATGTAGAGACAGCCAGATTTAGCAAAAGAAAAGCAAAATTTTTATGCAAAATTTAGTTTACTTATTCAATGACGGCTGCCAAAATAAAAAGCTGCATTAACTAAAAAAAAAAAAACGATCAGAAATTAAATAAAAAACAAGTTTTTTTAAACTGAAAGTAAGGAGCGAACATTAAAACTTAAACGAACAGAAATTATTCCCGTATATGAAAGGGGGCTGTCCCTCTTCAACGCTCGCTTTTTTACGCTAAAGTTTGACTTTCTCACAAACTCTATTTTTGTTAAACCCAATTAAACAAACTTTAGCGTAAAAAAGAGCGATGCGCTGAGGGAGGGGACAGCCCTTTTCATGTACGGAATAATTTATGTTCGTTTTTAGGTTTTAATGTCGCTCCTTACTTTCAGTTGAAAAAACTTGTTTTTTTTATTTTAATAGTATAATAACAGGCAAAGTTATACTGAGAAAACTGACCCGTTTCTGTGAGATGACTTGAATTATGCAGGCCTTTTCTTAGTTTTGTCAAGATTTTTTGAAGAAACTGAATTTCAGTTGGGGGGGGGGCAAAATAACGTTTGGGAGAAAATCGAGGTCGGGGGGCAGTTTTGCTCCCCCCTGCCCCCCATATTAAAATTCCACTCCTGTTCTTACCTATTCAAACATCAAATTTCATTTCACTGCCCTTTGTACTTTAACTTCAATGTCACTGAAGCATAATGTCGCCTTTGGTTGCTTAGTAGTTATTAATCAACTAAAAAACCAAAAATCATATTCTTGATATCCCCTAGTTTTGCAAACTATTCATTTTTCAGAAAGATTTTGTTTTTAACGTTAATATTGTCCTATCGTTTTATGAGTTTTGTACGTGGCATAACAGATTTCAGTGCAATAATTAATATTATTAAGATAAAAACAAGATCATACTTTGTTTTATCCAAATCCAGGTCACCACTCCTGATCATAAAAATAAATCATCCCCCGAGGCCCCTCATCCCTATTTAACACTACTAACAAAATGGTTAAAAAAAAATTTGGTACTTGGGCACTATATGGGCCTTTACAAGGAAACCAGTTCCACGGAAAAACCCGTTTTTGACGAGTTAAACCTCTATGGAGTAATACAATGATAGCGTGGTTTTCATTGCGTTTACTATATTTAAAACTGTTGTTTTTTGGGGTTTACGGGGGGGGGGAGGTAGCTAGGTTAGGTTAGGTTACGTACTTAATATATGCTATGCTTTAACCCCCCCCCCCCGTAATGTGCAAATATATAGCCAAAAATCGTTTATAACTATTTGTAGTATATTAATTTCGATTTATTTTGTTTCATTAGCATTAACCAAACTTGACTTTTTAGAAAGTCCCATATAATGCCCCAAGCTATCAAAATTATTTATGAATTTAAGAAAGCTCATCCACACTATTTTTCCCTACTTTAGTTAGGGCAATATATAATTAAACTAGTAATTCCTAGCAAAATAACAACAAAATATTACGAAGTTGTTAATAATATCTGACGATGTCCTCCTAATTTTGCTATATTTTGAAATGCTATTTTTTTATCTCTCCTTTTCATGGTTAACTTGCTTAAGCATTTGGTTAAGCATCGTTTGCGTTTTTGTAGCTTTACGGGCAACATTTATTAGTGTTATTATGAGGGATGGCAGACTCCCGCTTAACAGGGTGTAAAGAGGGAAGCTTTGAATAGCTGCTGAGATGGTGGAGAAGAGGCTCGGCTGTGTTGGGTTCAAGGGGCTTGCGTGCTGCAGTGAGCTGGTTAAATAGTAGTTATAGTTCTATGAATATTATTGTTACAGTGACAGACACACGATCACACCGAACATTTTTTTTTATTGATTAAATATATATACTAGTTTAGCATATTCCTTGATGGCTCATCCTAATTGCTAATACTCACAAAAAAGGAAAAAAAAATTTTGACGAAACCTAAAAAAATGGCATTTTTGTCCCTTACTTTAGTTAGGAAATATACCATCAAACGTAGTAATTAATATTTAAAAATAGAATAACAACAAAATTGTAAGGAATAGGCCATTTGGAAACAAGCGTGTTAAATCCATCGTAGTATTGCAGTGTGGATGCTTTCTCCAAATGAGCGTATGTTAAAAACCACAACATGAAACCACAGATTAGAATTACACTGTTGACTAAAAATAATCAGTAACTATGAATATATACTTATAGGAAGTAGTTTTGTCGACGAAATCCAGTCCACATGAAAACAGAAAAAAAATGATAACCTAAATTGTTAGAGAACATAGGTCTGTTGAAACAACTAGCTGTTTAACATAGTAGCACTTACGAGTGATCATGCTCATTAAATGTGCGTATGTACAGTAAAACTAACCACATCTTTCAAACCGCAGTTTAGGACTACACTTTGGACAAATAAAATCAGTAACTATGAATATACTTATAGGAATTAGTTTTTCACATACGACATCTACTTCAATAAGCTCTACGCGAAATGGTGTAATGTAGGTGTAAAAAAATGCGAACTGCGAAAAAAACAAAAAAAAATATTCAAAAAAAGAGTATTGCAGCCGTCGTCATGAAGATTTTTCACTAAATGCGTTGTAGTCCGTTCTCCAGCTAATTTTACCATCCATCACTAAAATAAATTTGAACTACTTCAGAGCAAAAATTTGGGTCTTCAATTCAAATTTCTAGCTTTCTAACTTTTTTTTTTCACTCTTATCTACCTTCGTTAGTGAATTTTGCCTGTTTCCTTGATTTCTATTGCTTTTGCTGATGTTGTTTTTTCCTGATTTCCGTTTTGATTCTGCTCTATTTCGTTGATCGGATAGTGAAAACTACGCTGTGCAGGTGTAGTGTTGCCTTCATTGATTTATCCTTTTCTCTAAGGCTTTAATAATGAGGGTAATGCGTTTAAGTTAAGACGATTAGGTCAGGGCTACTTGTTTACCAAGAATCGTGCTTTCTCTGGCAATCCATTTGAACGAAAACGAAGAACAGGACTTCTTCGATTGCGTTTAGGAAGAGGTTAGGTTGTAAGAGGTTGGAAGAGGTTAGAAGAAATTGGTACTTCATGGGAGAGAATAGCAGTGAGGCTTTGGCATTATTGTGGTCAAGGAGGAGCGTACACCCTAGTGTAGGCTCAGGCATCTTAGCGCAGTCCATTATGGTAGATGAGACATCATTAGTATAAAAAGTAGATAAACCTGTATATATGAGACTTGTTTGGGTTGGTAGGTTCATGGTGTTAAGAGAAAGAGAAAAAAAACAAAAAAAATGAAAAAAAAACAAAAGTTACCGATTACTTGAAGCTATTTCTGCTAAGTTGAGCATATTAAAGCTGCTGTATGTTGGATGTTTTTTTTGTGTGTGACTAGGATTTGTTTTAAATCACAATCAATCAATCAATCAATTTATTCAATTAATAAACACAACAAAATACACTTCAATATAACTCCTCCGTAAGGCTCTATGGTCCAGAAAAAACACAGGGGTGAATATACAAGGGGAGTAATACAATCTATTTTTCAAATGAAAGTTTAAAGTTAAGACTTTAAACTGAAAGTTTTGAGCCATGAACCATGGGGTCGGTTCAAACTTTTTCGGCAAATTGGTTCTTGAAATGAAATGACAAAAAAAGTTAACTGGCTATATAATACTGGATCTAAAATAGCATAATCTACTGAAGACTGTCTCCAGAGGGGGGGGGGCTACCCCGAATGACCAATACCCCAAAAAAAGAATTTTCGTCCACCAAGTAAAAAAAGTAACAAAATGGATATAAGCAAATTTTTTTATACGTTTTGCATTTTTGTTGCCCCCCCCCCTAAAAAACTCTGATGCAGCCTCGCTCTCCTGAAGCAGAGGATACAGAGGAGCCTTGCTCTCCTTTACATTAAGGGGTAAAAAGGGATAAATAAGTTTTTTGATCTTGTTTGGGTTGATCAAACAGACTAGTGAGCAAGGTTTCATTCTCTTGCAATTTATGAGTTAATGATATAAAAGAAGATTTTTTTCTCTCAGCATTGAAAAAGCGAAAAAAAATTAAACCAAAACACGTAAAAATGGTGAGAACCTAAAATAACTAGCGTTCAAAGAGGCACAATCTATTTTCCCTTTCCCCCTTTTCAAGATTTATTTAGTTTAAAAGAAAAGAAAAAAACACTCAAGAAGAAGAAAGACGAGATTTTCCAGACAGTGAAAAAGCAACAATGCAATAAAGATAGAAGAACAATAAAGGACTGTAAAACGAAACACCACTAAAATAAATTAAAACAAACCGAAAATAACCAAACAAGACAGACTCTTCCATGTAACGGTGAAAAGGGTTACTCTGTACTGAGGATAGTTTATTTTTATTTTTTATTTTTTTTATTCTAATATTCATGGCGCCCAGTACTTCAAAGTATCTGATATGCCGCTATTCATTTACCTCGTTCAATGGCTGGAGGTTTTAAATGTCTATTGAACCTTCTTTTGAAGGTGTCAACAGAGGACTTTGCAGGGATAATATCCCCAGGAAGATCGTTCCAGATAAAAGTGCAACGCCCCGGATGAAGCTGTTCCTCAAGTAACTCGGTTTTCGTGCGTATCCTCCGTTTTAGATAATGGGACCGAGCTGTGTTGCCTTCGTGTCTGCCTTGTCGGCTGGACAAAGGGGGGCACAATTCTAGAGAGCCTCAGTCTGAGGGAGGCGAATTCATGTACTTGTAAAAAAAAAAAAGCCATCGACGCTACATCAAAACCTTTTCATTTAGAGGCTGGAGCGATTCTTGTGTAGGATGCGCAGCCCGCCCTAATTGCCCTATTCTGGATCTTCTGAAGTGGTGCCAACAGCGTTTTCGGGAGGAAGCACCAGCATATAGCGGTGCATTCCATATTCAGCTATGGGTCTGATGCACAAGACTGTAGAGTGGGAATGACTCGACCTTGATGGAAGAAGGTTTTTTGCAGCGAAAGAGTAACTCCACTTGCTTTCTTGCACAGGAGGTTTTCTCATCAAATCAAGGTGGTTGTTCCAGAGAGATCGGTGGAGAATGAATCCCCAGTAGACGAAGCTCGTCGACTCTCTTATACGGCTTCATTTTTGAAGATGAAACTGGGGTGTTCACGTGGCACATTTGATCGGGTAATTAGAAGCTCCTTTGGTTTTCGATGCATTGAAGTTGATTCATACCATGCATCAGAGCACTTTTCAATTTTCAAAAGATCCATCTGTAGGGAAAGGAAGCTTGTGTTGGGTCCTTCGTGTTTAGGGACGGCTGAGTGTGTCGTGGTATATCGTCGGCAAAGTGAATGCAAGAGGGTTTGCGAGGTTGTCTCCCATGTCGTTTATATGTTAGATAAGAAAGCTGGCGTGGTCCCAGACCACTGCCCTGAGGGGTACCCCTGCTTCAACTGGATATTCGCGGGAAATAACCCGTCAAGAACAACCGCCAGGTGAACGATCGCAAAGAAAGCTCTCAATCACTTTTAACAGACATCCCGCAACACCATACACATAGAGTTTTTTCTTTAGCAGGCCACGGTGCCATACTCTGTCAAAAGCTTTCGCAATGTCGAAGGATAATAGCCTGATGTCGTATCCCATTGCCCAGAAGTTTCTATCCACTCCTGATACTGGGCCACTAGGGAGTAGTACTAATGTTGAGGTCCGTTTCCGGCGGAATCCATATTGGCGATCGCCTAGAAGTCATTTTGATTCCAGGTATCTGATGAAGTTTTTATTGGAGACGCTCTCGTAGACCTTTGCCAACACAGGAGAGATTGCACCTAATAGCTGTAGGAGCCACGCTCGTTGGATCGCCTTCTGGCTTTAGAAGTAGGTATAACATGGGCGACTTCCATGGTTCTTGGGAAGGTTCCAGAGCGAGAGCACAGCCAGGAAAAGCAATGACAAGGGTCCAGCTAGTTCGGCACTGCAGGACTTGAGGACAACATTTGGTATGTTGTCAGGACCGTGGCTTTGGTCAATCAAGATGCTGCAGAATGCGAAGGATCTTGGGAGCAGAAAAATTCATGCGTTCCAGACAGTGTCGGTTCGGTCGGAGAAATGTGGCACTTCTCTACCGTCGTCGTCTAGATTCAAGAAATTCGGCAAAAGCCTTAGCAAGAGCTTCAGCCTTTGCCTGTGATCTTGTACCACTTGACAATTTTCCACCAACTCTTTGCCGAAGCAAGTGAAGCTTGGTGGCGAATTTCTCCTTAAACTGAACCCGGGACTGCCGTAATCGCTCGAACTGCATCTTTGCACGCATTTATGAATGCAATTTCTGTCCTCCTTCGCTCTTTTCGAAAGTAGCCATCAGCTTGTGCCCTTGTTGCTTTGCTCGGATTGCCTTCTTACACTGGGCGTTGAACCAAGGTTTGTCCTTACTGGACACCTGGATCCGCTTTGTTAGGGGATATTCTTTTCGACAGAGGCAACTATGGCCTGTTTAGGTACTTATCTGCAGCTTTTCTCTGGGCCTTCCAGGAGGATCAAGCTCTCACTGCTGAGAAAAAAAAAGTTTTTTTCTCAAACCGTCGCCCAATCCACCTCTTTTGTATAGCCAGATTGTTCGCTCATGCTTTACTGGAAGGCGGAATACGTAGGTTTACCACGTGCAAACGACGGCAACGTGGTCACTGGTTGAAAAGTCATGAGCGTCTACCTTAAAGGAGTCAGGGTGATCTGCAAAGGAAGAGTCAGACGAGATGATCCGTTTGGGCCGTGATACGTGTCAAAATCGACAAGTTGTTCCAGCCCGTAGAGAGAGATAGATTCATACAAGTCTGACCCTTCCTATCAGTAATTTGGCTGCGAAGCCACACTCTATGATGGACGTTGAACGTTGAAGTCCTCCATGAAGGATAATGGCAGACTTAGCGTACTTGCCCCGAATATCTTCGAGTGAGGCTTCAAGGTAATCTGGTAGTTGGAGGGGTTAATACACGTTAGGTACCGACAATCACGGATTTATTTGGGTTTCACACGTGCAAACGACGGCAACGTGGTCAACTGGTGAAAGCATGAGCGTCTACCTTAAAGGAGTCAGGGTGATCTGCAAGGAAGGAGGTCAAGACGTAAGATGATCCGTTTTGGGTCCGTGATACGTGTACAAAATCGACAAGTTGTTCCAGCCGTAAGAGAGAGATAGATCATACAAGTCCCTGACCCTTTCCCTATCATATTTGCTGCGAGCCACACGCTATGATGGGGCGTTGAAGTCTCCATGAAGGATAATGGCAGACTTAGCGTACTTGCCCCCGAAAATATTCGAGGGAGGCTTCAGGTAATCTGGTAAGTTGGAGGGTATACACGGTACCGACAATCACGGATTTTATTTGGGAGGGTTCACCCTAACCCACAGAGCTTCTTCGCCTGCTGAATCTGGTATCTTCAGGCATGAATAAGGTATATGGCTCTGTATATAACACAGCGACACCTCCTCCTCCGTATTTTAGCACCGTCAGTACGCTCTCGATCCCGTCTGAGGAGCGTGGTATCCCTGTATGGCAATCTCACTGTTCTGTGTTTCTTGGTTTAGATTGGTCTCAGTGATGCACATGATAGATGGCTTGACCGAGTCCACTAAATGTAGGAACTGGTCAAACTTAGGATCTGAGACCTCGTACATTGCAGTGGGCTACACCGTAAACAGGTCCGTTTGGATGGTCGATGGACGTGCTACAGGTCGTCGTCGAAATGGCTGTTTGGTCCAAGCTTTTTGTTTGTTAATCATAACCAGGTAAAAGAAGCTTCGCCGGGTGTTGATTGGAGGTCTCGGCCGAAATATTTGCCCGGCCGAAATATCCTCGGTTTTTCCTCTTCTTACGTTTTTTCTCTTCTTTTTCTCTTCTTGTCATGCTTGGCCAATGTAGTCTTAAAATTTATTTATTACTTATTTCATTTTTGTCTTCATAGGCCAGCTCGTCAAGAATACTTTTCAAAAAGTCAGAAAAAAAGAGACCACAACTGAATATTATGCATTCTGGAAAAGGGCACTAAAACCTAATGAAAAATAGCAAAAAAAAGTGAGCAATCACAATGAAGCGCTCTGTCTAGGAAATATGGGCACAGACCTGAATAGAAAAAAAAGGTATCAGGCGCACTGAATTGCTGTACCTGATGTGCCAGCAGAACTAGCATGCAATTGAAACACACAGTTTAATGTGAAATATGTTCTTTTAAGACACAAGTTTATAAAAGACACAGAAATTTTTACGCTTTAAAGTCAAGGATTATTTTTTGTTGATTTGCGCTCACTTCGAGTGTCATTAACAATTATTATTTAGTATTTTGAAAGTATATAAATAATATTTGGCTCAGTTTAATTAGTATTTTTAAGGCTTCTATTGTGTCTATAAAATCTACTAAACCTAACTGTGTATTATCTAGACTAAAAGGAATGGGAAAAAGCAACAAATTGTGTTACTTATTTGTGTTAGTAGTAAAAAATCAATAAAATCTATGAAAACTTCACAAAACTAAATATAATTGACTGAAAAAAACTGTTTAATTTTGAGGTTTTTATTCCTAAAAAATGTATATTTTAAGACTGGATTTATGAAAATACTTGCTCTTAAGGTTTAAGCTCATCAAATTTTACCATATTTGACGGCTAGTCTAGCATTTATTTTCCGGTGTGTGTCCATTTTTATAGACTTAAAAGAATAACAAGAAAACGATGCCTTTTTTTGAACAAGTCAGCTCACTGTTCTTGCACTCTTAAAACACTGGAAGAAAATTCTACGTCTGATTGGACCCTTAATGCACGTAAATTCTTATCAGAATTTATCGTTGGGCAAGGCTGTATCCAGAGGAGTAGGAGGTTTGACCCCCCCCCCCCTCCCGCTGTTGAATGTTTGTCCAACACGTAAAAACGTAACTAAAATGCATATACAAAATTTTGATGTATTTCTAAAGTTTTTTATGTAACTCACTCCCCCCACCCTACCCTCCGAAAAAATGAAATATCCCCACTCCCGAACAAAAATTCTCGATACGACCCTGCTATGGGGGGTAAATTCCTTGCAAAATAATGAAGTTCTCGAAGTATCATTTAACGACTGATGGCAAGCGGTCATTCTTCAATTTTGAAATGAAAGAAACCTGAACACATTGCAAATACCACGGTAATCGTAAAAAGCTGATTGTTTTCCTGCTCGAGGACGATTTGAGGTCATATCTAATGCTTATTATACACAATGGCAGGCTGTGAGAAAAAATATCTAGTATCAGATTAACCTGAATTTCATCAAACTTCAAATGTATAATTTTCGAATCATTGGAGATGATATTCAATTTTCTTCGGTGTACCGTGAAACTGTACAAATTACTAAATCAGTAGCTTCTAATGATGTAATATAAGCAACGCCAAATAGCTTGCTAATGCCTCCCTGGATGTATAAACAAATGGGGCTTGTGAGAAGGTCGGATGAGAAACTTCTAAGCTATGCCGCCCTGTTTTCGTTGGCCTATAGGCCTGGCTTTGAGCTAAGACAGATGCGTGATAATTTGTATCAATTATGAAATTCTTTCATTCCGGAAACAGAGGGGTCATTTCTTTATTCAGTCGGCTCTTCACATCAATCATTTTATTTCTTCAAAAGTGCCTTCAAGTAAATTCTAATCGCTCAAATTCGACTGTCTCGAGTTAAACCAACTGGAAAAAGAATGAAGAGAGATGGATCAAGTATAAGTGTTAGTGAAGCTTGTATAAGAGATGTTGGATTATAAGATCATCTACTTGCTTCAAATAAAGCCTAAAATAGATGCTCTGCTTGAAGGAATGTGGTTAAGCTAGATTAGATGTGAAAGTAAACGGCCCGCTTCATAAGCAAGCAATAATTTAAAGCAAAATTATATCCCTATATTAACGAGTTATATTATTATATAATTATTAACGTTATATTAACGTTATATTAAAGTTATATTAACGAGCTGTTTTTATATACCAAACAACAATAATAAGAAAGATATTAAATCATTCATGTTTTAAACAGCTCATTTTTTACTTTCAATTTCACGTTGAGCACACTGGTGGAGTAGTGTAGTGGCCACAAGTGGTGCAGAGGTCCATTGGCCTCCTAGATTTGATCAATACGTTTTCCTTTATTTTCATTGAAAAAAAACTCACCCCTCCCCATAAGTTCTGTGAATTGGTATCGCTGTTCAGGTGGTGACAACTTACTGCAAAAGTATATCTGCCTTACAGGAAGCAGGGATGCCAATTACAGAGGCGGGGGATGGGCGTCACTGTCCCCTGATATTTTGAAAATACCTTTTTTGCATCTTATTTAAAACAATCAAAACATTCCATCACAGCATAGATTTTGTAAATTTTAATAACCTTTTTTTTAAACGAAAATAATCCTTGTCCCCCCCCTACATTTTCGTAAATGACTTCACTGACGGGAAGCAAAGTTTAGGGCATATAAATGTATTGCAATATTAATAAGTACGCCAGTATTTCCACTTCCCCCGATGCGACACAATATTTGTGTGTTCCTCATTTTTATGTCCCATCTAAAATGATTTTTGTTTTCTAAGCCTGTCTTAGAGTTGTAGTAGCTTGAGTATAATGAAATATTTGTCGCCATCGACGTATATTAGTAACTCTTCTTTTATTGATTAATTTGAAAAATCCCAAAAAAGTAGTTTTTCAGGGAAAAATAAAGAGTTATTATAATCTAAAGAAAAGCAGAAATAAATTCATACGATATTTTAAACTTAAAACGAACAGAAAACGCTGATAATGATTAAATCAGACTTAAAAATTACAGAAATTATCTTGAATAGTCAAATCTAAGTTAAAATGAACCGAAATCACTGGAGACAGGAGTTTTGGCCAAGCCCTCCCTAATCCTTCTAACGGCCAGAGCGTCATTGACGCTTTAACGAAAACATTTTTATTCAGGGGGTACAATTTTATTTATTATAACGTTAATGACAATACAGCAAAATCAGAAAAGGGTGAAATTTTGAGGTTCAGCATAATTCATAAATAAGAGTAGTAGGCCTGCTACCTATCCCCTGTTTCCCCTCTCAAAACCAAAGGTGGATCTAGAGCAAAATCTTGACGAGGGGTGGCGGGGGGTGGGGGGCCAGGTGACCGAGGGTGCCGATAATTGACAAGTTCCCATTAATTTCTGTGAATTGCTATCGCTGTTCTAGTGGTGACAACTTACTGCAAAAGTATCTCTGCCCTACAGGAAGCAGGGATGCATTACAGAGGCGGGGAAGGGCGTCACTGTCCCCCTATATTTGAAAATACCTTTTTTTCATCTTATTTAAACCAATCAAAAACATTTCCGTCACAGCATAGATTTTGTATTTTTAATAACCTTTATTTTTTAAACCAAAATAATCCTTGTCCCCCCCCCCCTACATTTTCGTAATTGACTTCCACTGACGGGAAGCAAAGTTTAGGGGCATAATGTATTGTAATATTAATAAGTATGCCAGTATTTCCGCTTTTCCTCCATGCAAACACAATATTTGTGTGATCCTTCATTTTTATGTCCATCTAAAATGATTTTTATTTACTAAGCCTGTCTTGAATTTGTATTAGCTTAAGTATAATGAAATATTTGTCGTCATCGACGTATATTAGTAACTCTTCTTTTTATTGATTAATTTGAAAAATACCAAAGAAAGAGTTTTTTCAGGGAAAAATAAAGAGTTCTAATAATCTAAAAGAAAAGCAGAAATAAAGTCATACAATATTTTAAACTTAAAACGAACAGAAAATGCTGATAATGATTAAATCAGACCTAAAAATTTCAGAAATTACCTTGAATAGTTAAATCTAAATTAAAACGAACCGAAATCCACCACAGACAGGAGTTGGCCAAGCCCTCCCTAATCCTTTTAATGGCCAGAGCGTCATTGGCGCTTTAACGAAAGCATTTTTTATTTAGAGGTGCATTTTATTTATTATAAACGTTAATGACAATGCAGCAAATCAGAAAAATGAAATCCTGAGGGAAAAGTTCAGCGTAATTCATAAATAAGAGTAGTAGGCCTACTACATATCCCCTGTTTTCTCCCTCTCAAAACCAAAGGTGGATCTAAAGCAAAATCTTGACGTGGGGGGGGTAAAGGTATCGAGGGTGCCGATAATTGACCAAATTGACAAGTTTATTTAAACAGATGGCAAAGAATACAAATGAGGCACCAGCAAAATCTTCCGGAGAGGAGGGCCACGGTAACTCCGGCCTCCGTGGATCCATCCCTGCTCGAAACCTCTAACTGGCTCAAATGTCATTTGTGTTTAATTGAAAACAACTGGTATTTTAAAAAAAAGTGTAGTTTTATTTTGTTAAAATATTAACAACAACACACAAAAAAGAAAGGAAGTCACCATAATAACAAAATTACTGAAAACAACTAGCCTAATGAAAGTAGATTGATTATTTTAATATGTAATGATGTTCCATTCCTGGAAAGTCTCAACGCTTTTTTAAACTTATTATGATATAATAAAGAAAAATTTAAAATATGATTTGATTTCAACAAAGCGTAAATGACGCTCTAGCTTTAAGAGGTTTCTTAGGTGGCATTAGCTCTGCTCTTTTTTGTGGCAATTTCCGTTAGTTTTTATTTTGACTTGATTATTGAGCGTAATTTCAGTTAGTTTTGAATCTCATTTATTCACTGCAGGGCCGTATCCAGGGGGGTGGGGTGGGTTATCTGGTTTAACCCCCACCCCCCCCCCCAAAAAAAAAATGTTTTTCTGGCTCGGAAAAATGCATCCAAAATGGATAAAAAACAAAAATTTGTACGCGATTTTTTTGAGGTTTTTGTGTAGACCCCCCCCCCCCGAAAATTTTTGGGGTAAAACCCACTCTGAAAAAAATCTTGGGTACGGCCTTGATTTCACTGTAAATTATAAGTAGTAATGACTATTGAATTTGCGCACTTTACGTTCCCTGGCAGTACGCCCCCGTACAACAGGTTTTTCTAGTAGTTACAAGGTCATCACACTCTTTGCCAAGAGGAACGTGTATAACTTGATTGGCGATTAGGATTTGAATATAAGGAATAGTTTTTTCTTTACAATTCATATTAGTAAAAGAATTGGATTCAAAGAGAATAGTTTTTTTTATTTGAAAGGATATTAGTGGAGAAAAAAATGAGTAGTGCATTTACAACTATTGGAGATTAATGATGGAACCGACAGTCAAGCAGCAGCAACGATATATGAGTACCCAATGTAGCTGTGGGAAATAACTGCTGGCTGTAGACTATGTCTTGAATGGGACACTATGTATTGCTAGATACGTGATATCATTAAGCAAATTTAAGCAGGAGGAACAGCTGTGTTTTGCTGGAAAAGTAAATATTCTCCATATAAAAAACTTCGGTCAGCATTAGATGTTCTATCGAAATCTATTGATGAGAACAAAATGCACCAGTGAATATTATTATTGTAATTATGTTCAATAAAACTGTTTCTAAATCAATGGTATTTTTTTTCTTTTTCTATAGTAGACTAGGTATATTTTGAGTACAAAAAGAGATTCTGATTAGTCTGAAGTTGGTTGTGAGAGAGTTAGGACTCTAAAAAATGGATAGATTCGAGAAAGAATCGAATCATGAGGAATCTAATTCTTATGGAAAAACGTTTGATTCTAGATGATGATTTTCTAGAGTTGTCTATTCAAAGGAAGATATTTTCTCGGGAATGCTTGTCGATATAATGAAAACTGATTCTCCATCATTAGACTATGTATGAAGCTTCTACATCGTGGTCCAAATGCATTTACACAATTTATTGATATATTGATCACGACAACAGCAAAATGATATTGTGGATATGCTTTTAAACATTAGTTTTTTAGAAATTTAGGACTTTTTTTTTCATAGAAAAGATGGTGCTCAAGGATGATTTACTCCTCTCTCTCTCTCTATCTCAGGCAATTTTTTGATGTTGCTAGCTCAGTTTCATTGTGGCAGTGAGAGCGTCAACACATGACAAAATGTTCCATACATGTCCACTATGTATGTACTCACTGGGCAGTTGGTCATCATGTGAGAATTGCACAATGATTGAGGAGTAGATGAAAAGTGTAGATTATGCAACCCGTGTAAATTGCATAGAGGATATGCTGTACAAATTAAAGGTTGTAATTCCTGTCTTGAAGAGTGTGTACTCTCATCCTAGAGGCCACCTATGCTCCAATTGTCATTATGAAAAATGTAAGCAGTGGGAGAGTACATATCCCGGTATGATTGGAAAGAATCCTAACCGGGATTTTAGTTTATTGGCTACGAGATTGGTATCGTCGTGGTTTTAGATTGTTCTGGGAGGAGGAACCGAGGTCAACGATTCAACTGTTGGAACAACAAGAGAATATGGTTTCTACGTCATTGTTGTGAAAGACACTGGGTGTTATGATTATAAGCCCACTGATTTTTTATTTGGCAGTGACAGAATGTGATTTCGACACTTGAGGACACTGTTTGTGAAATTGCTTCAAATACACAAATTGAAACATGTGAATTCTATAGAATGAATGCGAATAGTATCATTGACTATACAAAAGAGATATGACAAGAGTGAAGTCACACTCTACTGTAGAAAATGTGACCCTGACATTGCAGTACATCAGAATCAGTACACTGTGAATTCAAATAATCTACCTGCACTAGTTGTCGTTGACAAATACCTAGTAGTGGATGAAATCTAAAGAGTAGAAAAGTCGTTTTATCATGTATATAATTTTTTTTTTTATTAATAAACAATTTCACATACATCTTTGGAACATTTTATTCTTAGGGCACTAAAATCAATATTAAATACACTTTGTAAGTATATTCTCCACTAGAAAGTCGTTCAATTGAGGTAAGTCAAAACGTAGATGTTGAGAAACTGCTTGTAGGTGTAGCCACGACATCTGAAACATGAAAAAGAGTAGTGCATGAAAGCCACATGTCTTAGTCGCTAAATCCTGTACTCTTCGTTGATTTTGAATAATGGTTTTCCCACTGCTTTCAATAAAGTTGCTGATGTATGGAACGTAGAATTTATACGATAGGCCAAGAGGATCAAAAAATTCAATATTCTTCGCTGTTTTGAAGATGCATAGCCAATGACCGGTCTTCAAAGTCGATGGACTGCTATTAACAATGATTAGGGTATTGTTAACACTTGGAATTTTTTCAATGAAGTCCGAGGGTATGCAATAGGACTTGTATTGGGACATGTATGGATCCATACTAAATACATTGATTATTTGATTTGTGTTCATGGTGCAAGGTCTAGTAGAACACTGCCGTCGGGTGTGATTTCCCAATAGGTTTCAAATTGACTCAGTGATATTAGCGTGATACTCTCAGTCAGAGCATCGGCAAATGTACACTCTAAACGTACATTTCCCAGTTCGTACTATGCTCATATCCTGTGTGCCTGACAAGTCCAAAACAATAACCCCATGATTTTTTGAAAACATTGATTCGGTTATTCCATTTTCAAATAGTTGAGAGTCATGATCTAGGGATTGCATGGTCAACTCGTACAGAGTTCTATAGGATTTTTTATCAAATGATAGAGTGTACAGTGGAATACCATTCACTTTGCACACAAGACTAGATAGACCGAAAAAATTAAAATCATGGGGGCATTCAGTCCCAGGATCCAACGGCACTGCCACTCTTCACAAAGGCCAAAGCCAATTTTGAGGGATTTCTCCATTGATAAACGATGAATCGCTATAGCTACGAGAACCGGTGGCAATGTGACGTTTGATTGGTGATTGTATGGGGGGACAAGAAGTTTAATGTTGTTACCATTGGCTCTTAGCTTTTCCACTGCCAATGCAACAGAGCTCATAACTTGTTGTTTTCGGACGTGGAGAATTGCCGATGTGATAATAACATTTGCATCGGGTGCTGCAGGAAGTGTTTTTCTCAGAATGAAATTCGATGGGGCCATCTGTAACTTTATGTCAATCTTGACATTGGGGGGTAGCCATTGGGATATATTGAATATCTCATGATTTAATTTTCCAACTAGATGATACTCCTGGGTCACTGCAGTAGTCAACTCACCGTCAGTATCAAACACCTGTTCGATATTCATAGCCCAATGATTGTCCTCTCATCTCCTTGTACGCCTTTGGCGTCATCATCATAAATTGTATGTAGCTTGCATAGTTGGATAAATTATTGCTAGTGCTCACCAATGTCCCATTAATAAATACATTAATTTGTTTGAATAGGTTGTGTAGAATACAGTTTTCATAGGAGAGACCATCGCCGGCATTTGGAGTTGTATTATCTGACTTTTTCTTCACCACAAACATTTAAATCAATAAATGTTGACGACAAATCAATGAAATAGTCTTCATTGGAAAATATTTGAAAGTGTATATTTTCCGAGAGGGGTTGGTTGAGGGTGAAATTGTTCATAGTAGCCATACTTGACACACTGACATCAACATTTTCAGCATTGAATAGATTCAATGAGGAAGTGATTGATGGATATGATTCCTTGTGAGGGAGATAAGTCATCTTAAGAGAAGAAATCCTTCTTTGATCTAACATCTTTTTCTTCTTCTTCTTCTGCTGCTTATTGATCTTTGTTGTTTTATTTCTCAAAGTCCTTGTTGATGTCCTTTGCTTCCTGCCTGGGTGGAGACTGATGAGTGAATGACGCGAACGCATCCTTTTCAATCCCTCCCCATTTTGTCGAGATTTTAATTGTTCGCCAACGGCTCTTGCTGAAGATCTAATATTTTCCTTAACACTCTCCTTGAAATTCTTGCCCGACCCCCAGTCCTGTAGTGTGGAGGCAGCAAAATTTGATGCAGCAGGTACAAGATATTTTTTTCTGGCAAGGGGTAGTGCAGAACGAAATAGCTTAGCAAACCAGCTACCAAGACCATAGCCAGACATTGTAGTACGCCCCTTGTAGTAGTCCAATCCATTGCCTATTTGACGTGGACTCAAAGCACCAACATAACAGTCAATATCGGGACAGACAAATGGAATTCTTCTATTGTTCATTTTTTAGGTGATTGTACCGTCTTTGTCGTTGACAATGGGTCACGAAAATGACATGTAATCACTGCTAGGCCCTTTGAAATTGCTATTGGATCACCTAATTCGGTTCTTAGTGTTCAACTGACAGAGTTCCAAATAGGAAGTGTTTACGGAATATACTGAAGATGCTTTATATTGTAGTGGTGAACATGTCTTGATTGTTTTTTCGTTCAAGAACTCGTAGGAGGGGAACATTTGAATTACCAACCCGAGATGTTTCCACAAAATGAAGCGTAGAGAAATATACAAGTTGTCCGTGGAGAAGCTGGGTGCATAGTCTGCATAGATAACATGGTCACTACCACTGAAATTTTCTGTCTTAATAATACGTTTTTTTAAAACAAGAACCTCACGTAAAATTCTCATTGAGGAAAATCTTTCATTCTCAAATGGATTGGTAACTATAAATTCTCCTTTGTTCCGTCGAGTAATTGAAAGTGAAACCACCTTTTTTTTTCGACTTGCAATTTTTTTGTTGATAACTCGACACAGTTCATGCATGTTATTGTATTCCCGTAGGGGATGTTAGCAATAGGGTACTGATTAGAGTCAAAGTTGCCCATTGCACCTTCATCACCGAATTCAAACGGTCTAATTTTTATTTCATATTTACGATCCTTTCTCAGGATGTCATACGGTATTTTTGAGAATACAGTCGACAAGGGCCACTTTCATATGCACCGTCAAATTTGATGGCGGGTGAGAGTTTTGTCCAAAAATCACTTGTCGTATTCAAGTCATTGTAGAGAGGATCGGAAACGTTGGACATGAAAGTTACATAGAAAATCATTGGGCATTGTCAATATCTTCAAACGCCCATCCAAGAAATCAAATCAGAGTTGTATCCTAGCCAGCGAACAAGTAACTGTTTCTTACCCCCGCGAGTACGTGTCTTTAATATCTTTTCAATTGATAGATTTCACTAGCATTTTTAACTTTTTGCAATTCATAGTCATAAAAGCCGCCGAGAATCTCTTCATCTTTGGTATCACGCAGGCGATAAGTTATGGGTTAGTGTCTAGGATTTTTGCCACTTTAAAAAGTTCAGTGGACCACAAGTAATTCCCCTTTTCAAAAAACATTAGTTGTTCTATTAATTCGAACAGTATCACCAACCTTGAATTTATTTTTCTTCTTCTTCTTGACTTTTGATTCATTGGAATATTGTTTAAGAAAGGTGTCAATTGTATTATGATCCGAATGATGAACTTCCGTTGGTGTAGAGTTGGACAATGAGCGATGAGGTCGTTGATTATAATCAACATGATTTTATCTAGATCATGAATAAAAAGCTGGTGTATTTTTCAATGTACAATATCTTGAAATTAAAAGTCGAATAGTTCTTATCAATCGTTCGGCCAATGCAGCCTTTATAGGACTGTGCGTATGATAGAGCAGTGTACTATATTTCTCTAGTACTTTTGCAACATGAGGATTAACAAATTCACTACCGCGATCCCGTTTGATTTTTTTATATGAATCCTTTTCGAGAAATACTTTCAATGGCCTGAGCAACTTCAACACCTCTCTTTGATCGCAATGGAATTGCATATGCATAGCGACTAAAAACACTGATTGGCAAGTAGAATGTACTTGTACGGTGTATTGTGACGTCTTTGAAGCTCATCTAGAGTCAGGAGATCTGCTTGCATTATATCCAATGGGTAAAAGGCTTTAGTTTTTTCGATATTGATTGGCACGAAGTCTATGATTTCTATGCAGAGTGTAACTTGGTTCATTTTGTAGATAGTCTTGTACACTTTTAGTGCGAACACTGTGACTTTGGAAAGAGTTGTGGGGGACTTAAACTCCCCGCCTCGCCAATATTTTCATAAACACCTTTCAGAACTTCAGCCATTTCGAACGTAAACACGTTGTGTAACGTCCGCTACCCTTTTGTATACTGGCTGCTGCTGGTGGCGGAGACGTTGACTTGATACGTTTTCGCTTTTGTCTAGCTATCAGTGGTGTGCTAGTATTTTCCAGAAAATTTGATTTTAAAATCTTCTTCTGCTTCAAGTTCATCTTTTAATGATGATGATGCACGTTCATTTAATTTTTTAGAATTTGTCTATTGCCAATAAGACTTTTGGGGAAGTTTAATGTATTTTAGAAAGTTGTATAGATGAGTGTCAAATGATAATAGTCCTTTACGATTTGTAACCATGTCATACATTAAATCAAGTAGATTATAGCTCTTGCCCTGAATTTAATCCTTTCCCCATTGCTCTCTCAACTTGAATTTGATCACTTTCCAAGAGATAGATTAGGAGTCGTTTACTTTGTTCACGATATGAGTGGGGCATTAGATTTTCCAATTTTCAATACAATTGAATCCAATTCTCCTTCTTTAATTGTGTTCCAGCAGCAGCAGCAGGCAGGAGATTCTTGAGGCGATGATTCTTTTTTGGGATCAGCAGCAGCAGCAGTGGGCTTTGATCGATAGTGTTTTGTCCCACTCGACGAAGTGCATCTTGAGTAAAATCAGTTTTTTATCATCATCAATAGTTTCATTGTAGAGGATTTACTCAGATTGTCCTCAAAGTGTGTTCGACGCGGGTGAGAGAGCGAGTTCTATTGGAGTCAATTTATAGGGTTTTTTGCCATTCTCACTAGAGAAAACTGTTTACAAGTCCTGCAATTATTGGCTAAGTAAAAGTGTGAAAAAGCTACCGCCCGCTGAAGAAGAAGTCGTTTCCTTTTAAAATTCTTCTCCTTTCTTTTTAGAGGGCCAATGTACGTACAAGGGGAACGATGTTGCTTTGCCTGTTGCTTAAACTACTTCTGGTAGTTGAACATTACCCTCGGTCAATTTAAACAAAGTTCAAGATATTATTGATTAATGAAATCATTGTCAATACCATGTTTGGAGTATTGCTTTTCTAAGCTGAGGTTTTGGAAGTGCTTAGAACTGAAAACAAGTGTCTATTTCCCATGTAGTTTCTTCATGTCATGATACGCGACTAATAGGTCTTTTTAGTGGTTCACCGGGAGATATACTGTAATTTTCATTGTCGAAAAATATCTGTGACAACACGCAGATCACTCGGTGTATTTGATTAAGAATCCAGCAGGATATAACCGTGGGGTTTATTAGTTGCCTGATTGTATGCTGAGAGTAGAATTTTAGGGGCAGCCTGGATAGATTTGTTTATTGAGGGTTATTAGCGAGCTAGAATCACGAACAACTTCTGTAGATGATATAGTTAAAAAAAGTAGGTACAGTTCCAAGCAAGTGTTCGCCATACATTTGCTCTGATGAAAGAGATTGTGTAGAACCAGAGTAACGGAAATCTGTTCATGATGAGAGCGAACAGTGAACAATTGCAACATTTGCTGGGACCATTGTTCATGGTTTCAGCCAGATCGTCAATGATCTCAGCCAAGAGTTTGGTTCAACAATGTTGAAAACATCAAGTCCCTGTATGAACTGTATCTGCATCGATCCCATGGCAGCAATTGCGTTTTATTTTATTGTACGACTACTGCCAAATACTATAGCAAAATAGTAGATTTTTTCGGCTTTTCCGCAAACATTTTATCACAATTTTTAATTATTTTTAGTTAAGAGTGTTGTTTTGCCCGACATTGAGGGCCCACACAGAAACGATCTGAATGGTTGTTTTAAATTGATACAATGTTCCTTTCAACAGTTCACCCTGGAAAACTAACTGTAGACCCTAATTGTTCTAATGACTAAATTAATTTTTTTTTCCCTACTACTCTGTTCTTCAAGAAGACAAAGACAAAGACGAATAAAGAATCATATTTTTTCTTTTTATTCATATCATGCGATAAAAAAGTAACAATACATTGAAAAAAAATACACTTTTTTTTTTTTAAATTATTCATAATAAAAAATACAACAACAACAACAAACATTTACATAGGTAAACACAGATAAAAAACACTTTTGTTTTTTTACAGAGAAAAAAAAAACATTAAATTAGAGAGAGAGCACTTGAAAAAATAAATAAATTTTTTTTTTTAATTTATTTATAATAAAAAAATACAACAGGCAACATTTACATAGGTAACCCAACACAGAGAGAGGACTAGAGAAAAAACACTTTTTTTTTTTTATATAGAGAAAAAAAACATTAAATTAGCGAGAGATGACACTTTTTTGAAAAAAAAAAAAAATCTGCTCTAAGTCAAAAAAAAAAAGAATAACTTTGGTGACGGTGCGCCCCCCGCGCTGGCGGCGGCCGCACGCCCCCCCGAGGCCCCCCCCTCGGCCGCGAGGCCCCCCCCCCCCGCCCCCCCATCCCGCCCGAGCCGCCCCCCCCCCCCCGGGCCCGGAGGCTCCCCCCCCCGAAAGGCCGCGAGGCCCCCCCCAAAGGTTTTTAGGAAATTAGTTTAGCAGGACTTTATTTAAAACCGAGACTTTTCACGGTGGGCAATACATTCGATCCGGTCTTGAAGTTAAATAGTGTCCAACAGGGGGGTAGGGTGGTCACACCATCTTGACCAAACATAGACCTTGTCGGAAAAAATGGTAACTCATGGCTATTTTTTCTACATTTACAGTATATGTTCTTGTACTTCAACGAACGAATTGCCAACAATTTGGCTCGTGGAATGTAATTTGTCAGTAATACAAATTCCCTATAAATGTCCATATTGAAATTCTTGTCCACATGAGCGCGGTGGGGTACTCCTTTGCAACGTTTCTTGATTTCCTCCGTCGTGGTGTCTGTATAAAGTACACCTTCGGACCTACAAACATACCCACGGGAAATCAAGTTCCCGCTACCCGTTTTCGGATTTTAAAAATAAAAGTGATTGGGCGCCCCGACGTTTTACTAGCTCAGGGTAAAGCTCACACTCAATTGGTGTAGTCCATCCGAGCTTGAAATTTCCCGTGCGCCAAATCATCAATTGATTTTGATGTTTTTTACTTTGAGCAGTAGAGAATCCAGG